>SRLM01001759.1:0-19841 GCA_015708895.1 Populus ilicifolia | reverse complement strand
ATATATATATATCTTAATTCTATGTCTAGGTGATGGGGTTAACAAGTTGATATATATTGACCTGGATCTATTTTTTTTTCATTTTTTATGTTTCGCTTTTCAAGATTGGATTAAACTTTTAATTTGCTTTTGATAGAGTTACTCTAGCATCACGACTAGATCATAAATTTTACATACTAACTTAGATAGATTTGAGTTTTTTTTAACTTTTTTTTATCATTTTTATTTATATTATTAAAATTATATAAGCTTATTAACTAGGGTCAAGTCAATGACCCAGGTCTCTATTTTCTTTTTCTTTGAGAACACTTGCACTACCTTGACTTCTCTTTTTTATTATGAAAAAGAAAAAAGAAATCGACCTAAAGCATAACATAACATCAACCATCTACTTAGTTTGGACTCTTAGCCATGTAAGCTTCTTGTCACTCAATTGGCTACCACACAAATTGTTTATTACACAATTTCTTGTCATTTAAACTTGCACCTTGCTAACACCATCTGCTATTTCTCTCATGTTTATCTACTTGCGTCCTTTATTTTAGTATTTTTTTTATTGATAGGCCATTGCTTCCATAAATCATGGTAATAACTCTCGACATCTTGATTGTCATTTATGAACATCAAACAACCTATCGTGCAAGTGTTTCCAATAATCAACAACATCATCTAAAGAAGACTTAGAGAAGTTCTTTGAGTGAAATCTAGCAAATTCTACAAGGGAGTTTTTATCTCAAATTTCTATATCATTGCCATGAGAGCTATGTCAATCTCAAGTTTAAGGTTTTTAATGGCTAGTAAAGGGATGTCAAAGAGCATCTCATGAAATTTATGGTGAACTTGGGTAATTATTGGTTGGATGATAACCTAAAGGTGAAGGGATTTTCTAAGTTTTTGAATGAGAAAGCATACATCTAGTATGTGAATCCAACTTCTAGTTTTGAATAAACATAAACAAATATTATATGCAAGATGTTTATTGAAAAGTTTTTTTTCCATTCATGGAAAAGTAACAGTACCTGAACTTAGTAGAGAGTGTCAAGCAAACATCATATTGAATTGTTTCAAGGCTCTATTAGCAACATAACGTCATCTACAAACCAAAGAATTTGTTATTGAAAACCCAAATTGCAACCACCAAATAAAAATCAATAACCATTAGCCACAGTTATTGACATCCTTCACATTGTGTTGTTTTTTGATATTAGGATCAACCATCCTAATAGAAATAAAAAAAAGTGGTAGCAAAAGCGTATTCTGGTTTAATGGACTCGATTACATTCTTCATCGTGTGAGGATGCTATATCATATTGGATTGGGATATGCTTTTTGGAGAGTTAGAATTTAATTTGAAGGGCTTAGCTGTTGGGGATTCCGACCAATTATGTTTTGATAATTGTTCATTAGAGGCTAAGCACATTGACACAATATTTGACTTGGTTCAGCAAACCGTTTACATCCATAAGAGAGTTTCTTATTATTAGATATAGATAAAGAAGAGGTTACAACATAAATATATGAAGAAGGAGAATCACATCCACTCTACTTAACTCCTATATCTCTTTGTTGCACTTGCAACTGTTGCAATGGTAGCAAGACTACTACCATTGCCCTTCTCTTTTTCTCTTTTTTTTTCTCTTACACACACTCACAACTTTCTCTCATTTTTTCTCTCAAATAATACTTCTATTTATAAGCGATAATAGCAGACAAAGGGCTATAAATCATGGCACAAATGACGTATAAAAGCCACAAGACATGGCACAAATGGTGGTGCTAATTAAGTTTCCACTAAGTGGAAGTGGGGTTTTGCCACAAAATAACAATTTTCTAACAATTACCCCCTTTGTTATTTGTGTGAGCAATTATCCTCTTCCTTCTTTAACACAAGCTTGCATTCTACAACTCTTATAGGCTTTCCATTATAAGAGCTTTTTCAACATAACATTTCTCTTTAAGTGTATCAACTATGCTCGATCTAAAATGATTTATCAAGCCTTACACCAAGGCTTACAACACCTCCTTAAACTAAAATTTCTCTTTTCAAGTGTGACCATCATTATCTGAATATTTCAATGTGATTATGAGCTTACCACTCTTTTAAGAATTTACTCATCTAGGAGTAGTGTTTGCCCTATGTTCCATCATAAAAACCACGCTTTATTTTTCTATGAGTCTTTCGCTCTTAATCATAAGAGTCCAAATAACTCTTCACCTTTAAACATGGCAGTAGCCCATTAAATATTGATCCATATCTACCTTCATACTCTGAGTATTATAATGTCATTACCGAGTTCACCACCTTGACAAGAGTCAGCTTGTTTAAGGAACTTTTGTATGCCTTCTACTTCTACATAGCAGTCCCATCTTAATACTCTACAAGTCATCCATTTATTGTCCAAAATAAATGTCTTCTAACTCATTGATCTTTGACACGGGGGCAATGAAAGTCAATTCTATATTTGTCTTTATACTCATCATAACCATTTCTTTGGCTATACACATATCCACTCATATCTAACCATTATATCGACTCTAGGGTTGTATTTGGGCTTATATTATAGCCCTCACACCTTCTTTAAGGTGTTTTTGCCAGTTTTTATTCGGTCAATTTGATCTTGGGCTCATATTATAGCTCTCACACCTTTTCTTTAAGGTGTTTTCATCTTTCACAGACAGTCGCGTCCTTCTTCAGCTGATATACTTTAAAATGGCTTCAAAATTCTCTGCCACCATATGGATTTGGGAGAGATCATTGTTACTGATTACATAGAAAGAGAAAGTTGTTGTACACTCCTTGTAATCCTCCATCTTGATTTGTATGTTTGAAGCTTTTACACCTTTCTATATGATAGCTTCATCCACACTAACTCTCTTTTGATGTCTTCATCTTTTATTAGCAGTCGTTTTTTATCGCAAGCATTTGCACCCCCTCAATTAGGTACCTCCATAACAGCTCTATTTCCATCTTTGTATGCATTGTAAAGGTCTTCGCTTATTGTCTTTCATTAAGAGCATAAGAGACTTCCTATTGTACATCTTTCATACAGTCTCTGCTTTGAGCTTCATCTAGGAACTCTTTTTCTCCTTACACTTGTTGTCTCATTACAATACCTCGTTAGATCCTACAAATACTCTTGCATAATCTTCATGTACTCTCGTGCAATTTATATTTTCTAGATTTCTTCTTATTCTTTGCTTTTATATTTGACAGCAGCTCATCCTATCACAACACCTATCTAAGTCAAAATAGGGTGCTAATATTTATCCCCTTACTGTATTTCTCTTTCTTTATCAAGGTCCTCATCAATTCTTCCTTCAAGAAATTATAGTTGTCGAATCTAATTTCTTTGGAGAAATCACCACTTCATCAAATCCTTGAACATATGGAACCCAACTGTTCTTATATGTTGTCATCCTGCTAGTCTTTAATAGTTTCATTATAAATTGTTACATGTATAAAAATAGTACTGTATGGATAATCCTTCAACTAAGTAAATTCTTATAAAAGATTAGAGGGGTCACACTAGTCTCACTTAAAACTCAATCTCCTAGACAGAACTTCTTAGACCATATCTATATAACATACTGTCTTTTCGTATATATAATTATTTGCTAACTTTGTTATGGTTTTTCTTTATAAGTGATCTAAAATATCTTGGTTTTATACCTGGTTTCTCAATATCTAGCGAGACTACTAGTGCTTAGATTCATCAAGATTGGTCTTCATCAATTTCCACTCTCCACCTTAAATCATCCATATGATCAGGTGTCCTAATTTTTCCTTCCCTTAAAGCAACTAGAAAAATCTCCTCACTTAGTAGTTCAATATATGTCATTGAGCAAACATATGTGATTTCTTCTTCATCATCTTTATCAACCATCATGATGACTTTTATATACCTTTTAATCATGCAATCTCTCCTAATAATTCACCACTACCATTTTCAGTTCAAATCTCAATGATCGGATCATACCATTACATCTAGAATGATTAAATTAGCTGAAAACAAGTTTAAAATTGCTCAAATCGCATTTCAGAGGACTAAAATTTGATTAAAATAATTATGGCCTGATGAGCAGTCCAGATTCATTCTAAGATCTGGTTGCACGTAGAATCCACTATACTGGATCCTAACCTTCGGCTCCAACTGGGATCGACTCAACTCAGTTTGGCTCCACTCGACTCGACTCAACTCAGTTAGGCTCACTGCTGATGACGTGTCAGATGGGTCCTTCTATACTAACATGTCAGCTAACTAGGTGCTGACTTAACATGCCAACTATGTATGCTACCATCATGCTTACATCATCCATATTCGATTCAGTCATATGGGTCAAGTTAGCCCATCTAGAAGAAAAAAAATGTGGCGTTATGTGGGGCATGTCTACACGCATGTGCAGTCTTTTCCCTGGTGAGTGTAGATGCGTGCGATCATGTCCCATGTCATAATTTTTCACTGTTTTCACCAATATGCTTGTTTCTTCCTCTACACAATAGTATAGTCAAAACATTATTTTGACAACTTTTATTTTTTAGAAAAAATCAAACATTACTTTAAACCAAATGCTTTGATACCAATTGTTAGGGATTCTGACCGGTTGTGTTCTGATAGTTGCCCATCAGAGGCTAAGCATATTGAAACAATATTTAGCGTGGTTCAGCAAATCACCTACATCTACTGGAGAGTTTCATATTATTAGAGATAAATAAAGAAAAGGTTAAAACATAAATATATAGAGGAGAAGGATCACATCGACCTTATTCAACTTCCATCTCTTTTTTCTGCATTTACAGCTGCTGTCATTGCCCTTCTCTCTTTATCTATTCTCTCTTACACACACTCACCACTATCTCTCATTTTTACTCTCAAATAATACCTCTATTTATAGGTAATAATAATAGACAAAAGACCATAAATCATGACACTAATTAAGCTTCCACTAAGTGGAAGTGGGGTCCTGCCATAAAATGACAATTTCCCAACGTTAGCTTCATTGGAATCCTACATAGTTTACTAGGTATCTTAATTTTAGTTTTTCTTTTATTTGTGAAACTAGATTTAATTAGAATTGGAATCTTTTTTAAAAATAAGTGGAGGTTGGCTGAACTCTTTAATTTAATTTCTAAATTTAAATGAACTTGTATAAATTGTGACTTATAATTGAATTGATAATAGTTGATTTTTGTTGGTTACTTATTACCAAAGGAATTGAATTTGCAAATTCTAGTTATTGTGTTTTTTATACCAATAAGGACTTGACCCGAGACCATACTATAGTATTTTTAGGTAATATTTGGTTTGTCTTGGAATTATAGAGATGAAGATAATAGGAATATAAACGTATTTAGTTGTACAGTAAGAGATATAAAAATAAATGTTTCTATGAGCATTTTAAAGTTAATTTATATATTTCTAAATTAGAATGTATAAATAGTATATGTTAAACATTATTTATTATATTTTATTCTTAAATTATCTTTGTAAAAAACTTCTAATATTAAAATTATTCAACTAAGACATTTATGAATACAGTGATCATTATTATATTCTTAAAACTTAACCTAAGGGTCGACCTAGGATAAGGCAATGATCATAGGCTAGTCAAATTGATCTGGATCAAACCGAATTATCCCGTATTTTTTTAAAAAAAATAATCAAAATTATTTTTTATTATTTTTTTAAAAAAATTCAATAGGCTTTTTACCTAAGTTACGATTTAGTCTTACCCAAGTTGACTCATGATTTTTACCAAGTCAGGTCAGATTAATAATTTCTTTATTTTTTTTAAACCAGACTAATCTAGGTTATGGGTTGGCTAAGTTCTAAGTCGACTTGTCAGGTTATACTATTATTAATTTAACACTCAATATACACTATTGTAAAAAGAAAAATATCTAATTATTTTTAAAATATGTATGGTTGATAATAATATATATATTAAAGATAAAATAAAAAAATTATATTTTATTTTTCTTATCCATCAGTAACCAAATATGATGTAGAGAGAGTCATTTTGTCTCATATACCACTACAAAATATAATTTTGACTTCATCTTCTATTTTATTTTATCTCTATTATTTTTGCTTTTTTTGTACTAGGATAGTAACCAAACACTATCTTTAAAAAATAATAACTGATTTCTAACAACAAAAATTAAAGAATTTTTATTTGATATATTAACTAGATATTTTGTATTTTTTTATTTGATATTAAGGAATATTTTTTAATTATCTTATCCTCCAATCAAAAGTAAATTTCTTTCTTGAAACATTTTGCATTTGATCTTGTATATGCCTTACTGTATTTTTGTTAGATGAGGGTTTCATTTTCTTATTTTTCTTTTTAATATTTCATATTCATTATCTATATTATGGGAAATTGATGGCTAGGATTTTCAAAAGGTCAAAACTAGTTAAAAGTCTAACTAAAAGAAATAAAGAATATAAAGTTAAACTAACTGAAAAAAATACTAAAATTAGATCCTTAAAATTATAATTGGTTTGAATAAAAATAAATAAATTTGATTTTTATTAGAGCGTTAACTCAACATTAAAATATATTATAAATGTCACTAGAGCCCTATATAAAATAAACCGAAATAAAATATTCCAATTCAAAGATGACTTAATATGAAAAGATTCAATTAAAGATAAAAAAGTAGAGTGACAAAAAAAATTAAAAAAAAAACATTGTGGATAACTATTACATCTCATGTAGGATTGTGTCCTAATTCTATGTTGCATTTTTATTTTTTTAATATTTATTTCTTCTCTCATTGCCACACATGTTCATGATTTCAAACATTGTTTCATGATTTACTGTGAGTAAACTTCATAAAATCATACTACAATTATTTAATTGGAAGAAAAAAAACTAACATGTGAATGAAAAAGGACTATAAGAGCCAATAAAAAAAGAAGGATTAAATAAAAAAAGATTTTAGGTGTTAAAAATAGTTTGAAGAATTTCATTAAGAAAAAAGTAATAATTCATATAAAAAAAATTGAGGTGTTTCATTGTTTATATGAACAATATTTACACCCCAAGGTTTTTAATGTATAATATAATATTAGTTTTTATCTTGTAATACATTGCATGTCAAATAAAAATTCTTTGAATATAAAAAAATTATCAAGATAGCAATGAACTATTTGGTAAAGTTTGATTAGTGTTTTAGAGTAGATGAAAGTGATATAGTGGGAATAGAAATGTGTTTGGTTGAAGAAATATAAATAAAAACATAAAAATAAATATATTCCTGTAATAATTTTAGATTGAATTTCTTGTTTTCCAAAACAAGAGATACATAAGATATATGTCTCTAGAAATAATATTTATTATTTTTATTCTTAAAATATTAATGTAAAAAATTCTCAATTCCAAACTTGTACAAATAAAACATGTAAGAATAAAAATAATTATTATTATAATTTTAAAATTCTACCTAAAAGTTAACTCTAAACAAGACCCAAGTCACAAGGTAGAAATATTGATCAAGGTTAACCCCAATTAATGTTTTAAAAGGGATCAAAATGATATTATTTTAACAAAAAAAAATTTCTTAAAAAAATGTTAACCAATTCTTTACTCGGGTTTTGCTTAAGTTATGGATCAACCTAGGCTTTTATTCAAATTAGGTCAGGTTAACCCTTTCTCTATTTTTTTTTTTAAATCCAGACTAGTTAAGGCCCCGAGTTGTCTAAATTCTAAGATAACTCGACAGGCCAATACAAATTTTATAACTAGGGTTGTTATATTATGATTAATTTCAATACCTAATGTAAATTAAAGTAAAAAAAAAAAATCTATTTTTTTTAAATATGTATGTTTGACCGTGATATATATTAAAGGTAAATTATTTTTTATTTTATTTTACTTTGTCTTATCCACCATCAACAAAACAAGATACAAAAAGAGTTATTATGTCTTATATATCACTATCACACATAAATTTATATTTATCTCTCTTTTTTTTTGTCTCATTTATCTCTATTGTCTTTTTCTCTTCTATTCCAAGACAATAACCAAACATTATTTTTGATATTGTTATTAAACTCAACCTAGTAGGTCATCTTAAAATTCGATCAATCCAACTTCTTATCTATTTTAGGTTTAAAACTAACCTCCATAATAATTATCTTAACATCACTTGGTTAATTTAAAGGGTCCAGATTCAATCAGATAATCAGTAAAAAACATGGTTTAACTTTAAAATTTTTTTAAGATGACATATTTTTAAATATTAAGACAACAATATATTAGATCGATCCCAATTTTGAGACTTAAAGCCTCAAATCTGCTACCCGAATCATAGACTTTACTAAATTTAACAACTTTATTTTTTTAACTATTTTTATTGAAAGGTATGATGCTAAAAACATATACTTGTGAAATTATACATCAACCTAATGTTGGGTTGTTTGTTTGAGAATGTAATAGTCTCATAGAAAGCAAACCTATATAAATTATAAAGATCAATTTAAAATTAAATAAATATTAAAAGATAAAATCACAATATATATATATACACACATATAAAGATTCAATCGTATGAGAGTTACTCTTATGTGACCCAATTAACTTGGCTTGACTAAAAACAACTCAAATAACCATTAAAAATATTGATTTTAAACAAAAATTAAGTTGATTTTTTTTTAATATTGAGACAGCAATATATTGAATTGACCTTCTAAACATGCTAATCCTACAACCTAGATCATAGGCTATACCGAGTTTAAAAACTATTTTTTATTTAATGATATGGTAACAAAAATATACGCTTATAAAATTAAGCATCATTCAATTGTTAAGATGTTTATTTGATATTATGATAACCTACTATAAAGCAAACTAAAACAAATTATAATTATCAATTTAAAACTAACATAATATTAAAAGATAAAATTGAAATAAAAAAGCTAAAATTATTTAGGTCTCTAGAATTTCGTTAGATAGATATAATATTATTTATGAATTTATTACCTGAAGATTTGATTTCTCTACAACTTTAAATAATTATTTAAAGATTAAGTTGTTGCAAACCATAAGTTGTTTGGTTGTCTAGCCTCCAATAGTAATAATTTACATGAATTATTGATAAAAAAAATTTACTAAATATCTATTTAGAAAAGAGGGATCATTATGCCTAGAGTGCTAGTTTTGTATTTTGTGACTTGTATAGTTTTTCTGTGTAACAGATAATCTCTTAAAAAATAAGAGATATTGTTTTATATTTATAGAAGATCCTGAAAACCCAATAGATTAAAATAAAATTATTTTTTCCTTATATAATATCCCTATGTTATTTAAGGATAATTTTAGAAATGAAATCAACCAAGTTCATACTTGATTATTCTATGACTAGAATTATAATCACTAAATTAAAAACATTTAGTACTTAATTTCTAAAATTATTTTCAATCAAGTCACACTTAATTAATTATTCTAGTTTAATTTCTAACTAATGATTTTTATGTATATGACTCATTAGGTTCCTAATATATTGATTCAAATGTAAATTATAATTATAAATAAATAAAATTAAATAAATTAAATAATTTAATTTATTATGAATTCAATAATTAATTAATTTTATTTGAAAATCAAGCATATCATCTAACATTATATCATAATTTTCTAAATATTAAGAAAGTTATAAATGATTTTACTTAATCTTTTAGTTATTAGTTTCTCAATGTAACTATTATTATTTTTATACATTTTAGCATGAAAAATATCTATCATGTTAAATCATATTTATTTGCAATATTATAATAATGATTCTTTAAATAAGATTTGAAATTATATTCAAATCTAATTTCACCTTACTTAAGGATTTAACAATCAATATTAGTTTAAAATATATAAAATATTTTTTCTAATTAACCTAGGAAGATAAATTATCTCCTGAATACTCAAATACATTCATATAATTTATGTTATTTCCAATCCTTGCTTATTTGTTTGCTTTACAAAGATAACATGTAATATAATCAAAACATAACATTTTCTATATAGGATAATTTAAAAATTTCAAGTTTAAAAATCACTTATACAACCATCATGTAAATCTTTCCATAAATATATGTGATATCTCCATATGAAATTTTCAAGTAGGTTAGTTCAATATATATGTTTTATGACAAGTACTTATATATTAGTTGTAGGTATCTTTTATACCTTAACTTATGAGAACAATTAGTTTTTTATATATAAAAAAACATAATATGTATTAGTCTTTATAGCTCTAATAAATATCCAATATTTAAAAAAGTATCAACGATGGATATTTTAATAACAATACTTTGATAGAATAGAAATCTTATAATTATAACAACTTTAAAAAAAATTTTACAAAGTATTTTATCTCATGAACTTTATCTTTAGTTTAGATTTATAAATTAAATATTAGATTCATTAATTTAATATCATATTAATATTAAAAATAAACTAAATTTTTATTAATAATAAATACATAATTATATAAATATAATAACATCACATGTATCCATCCAAATGACTTCAAGTCAGTTCAGACAAGAGATGGACAATTAAAGCTTCCCCATCGCGTTCTACTCGGGCTTCAAAATTCCTTACTTTATGCTGTTCATCCACAATCTTAGTTTGGAAAATTGGTAATTAGAATAGTTGATGTCCAAGCCTGTCTCTACTTATAAGGCACGACATTGCTGTCAATCTCATTTTCGGGCTAATAGGATACTAGTGGCTATTAACAGCCAAGTCAGCTCACCATGAATCTAGTCCAATCCTTGCACAGCCTGGCAGCAGATAAAATTGAAACTCTAGTGGAATTGGGTTGACAAGATATGCAAAAGATGCAAAAACAGTCAGGAGCTTGATTATGAATGGTACATATTAAGCCAACTAAAATCAAGGTTATCTAACAGAAACGGTCTATCGTGACCAAAGAAAAGAGTTAAAGAGGCATCCCAACAGCAAACAGTGGCTCCAACACCTGTAAGATGCCATCCATCTGGATGCACTAAAAATAGTTGCAACTGTGTGCTTTTTCTTGTTTGTTTGTTCTCCCCTTCTTCCCTGATATAAGTGGGGTGGAGGGTAGATTTTTTATCTCTTCTTCCTGAACAAGAGGGCTGGAGAAGAGGCTAAGGAGAAATTTCGCCTTTATATCTATCCAAGGGTAAATGGCACGATGATTACCAACCCTCATTTTCATATTTCAACTCAAAAGAATTCAATCAAACAATCTGATGCAAATCTATGAGAATGATAAATACAGAAATATAATTTTTGAAACTAATAATACAACAAGAAGAAAAATATTGGAAGCAAATAAATTCAGCAATGGTAAAAGGACAGTAAAAAGAAAGGACCATACATACAGTTCAGTATGAAATCAACTGACATCCTTGAGTCTTTTAATCAATGTATCCAGAGATTTCTTCTTTGGATTCTGCCTGGCTCCCCTGCTCCCAAATGTTCCAAATAGCCGATCTGAAGGATCCCTCAACTTCTCTGATATTATCATTACTTTCCTATAGTCCAATGTATTATAACTCCTCCCCCTGATCACAGGATTCAGAAAATTCTCAGGATGATTGCTCAAAAGCAAATTAATCAATTGCCTTGCCTCAGCAAGTGCTGTTTTCAACTGATTGGCATCCCCTTCAGAGAACAACGCAGCTTGATTATCAGCAAAAGATTCCAATAATCGGATATCTACATCAATCCCCATGATAGCATTGACACTAAACCTCTTAACTGAGTCCCCAAGTAAAGCCCCTACAATCATCTCTGAAATGTGAGAAAGAACATCTTGCAGAACTCTTTTCAGAACAGGAGCTGGCAAAATCTGTTGAGCAGTAGAAACCAAAGTTTCCAAATATATCATGACTTCATTCACATATTCATTGCCACTTTGCGTGGGCTCATCAGCCATCCAGTTCACATTCTCAATCAAGGTCATAAAACCATCAACCTTCTGTTTAAGCAGCCCAGATAGCATTTCTTCTGCTGCATCACGAGCATTGTTTAGTGGAAACTGTCGCCTACCCCTCTCTGCCATTCTCAAGGGAATTCCTGAAAGTTGTGCAGCATGACGGAAGAAGAAATCACAAGCACGTTCTAGCACAGCCATGTTTGCTGCAACCTGCATAGCCTGGGATACACCATGAACTGATGTACTAATAAGCTTCAATAAAGCTTCATTCAAAACCTCACTCAGAAACCGGTCCAAATATTTCTTTACAACATCAAAGAATTCCAGCTGCCCACCATATGACATAAAACTCACAGAATCTTCAATAAAAGACCGTACGATTCGGCAACAATCAGGCACAGTGGATGAAAAAGGTGCAACATAAGGAAATGCAGGTACAATGTCCGACGTCTGTAATTGAAACGAAAGCACATTCATAGAATATTCATACTCTTTCTTCATCAACATCTGCTCAAACGTATCAGCAGCAAGTGCTTCTGCAATCTGCTTACGACAATCAGACAACAATAGCTCATGATACTTATCCCTGTGCTTGCTCAACACATCTAACAAGGCATCAACAGGATACCCATATCTCCGCAAAGTTACTCCAAGCAAACTCACATAATCCTTGATCAACAAGAGATGATTTGCAGTTTGCATTCTAGAAAATTGATCCTCCAACACAGAACACATCTTACTAACAGCAGTTTCCCACAAATTCTCAACTTTCATTCTCGAAATCAAATCCCCTCCAGTCCTCAAGATTTGATCTTCCACAATAAAAAACCCCGCAATTTGTGCAAAGAAAGTCTGATGCGATTCAAGAAATGGGGTCATCGAGGACACCTGAAAATCTGAAGTCAATTGAAGCTTCCTATTCTCAAAATAGTACTGCTTAAACCGATCTTCAAGTCCTAAGGTCTGATTTATATGATAAGCCCTATAAAGGGGTGTCAAATCAAACCCCAACAATCCATTACCACCACCATTACCATACCCATCTTTACCATCATCACCGATCACACCACTAAGCCCATCTTCCTCCTCCTCCTCTTGCAAAGCATAAACACAATCTCTCAAACTAAGCCTACTCTGTTCTTCAGCTTGCCTCTGCTTAATTCTCAAGTCCTCCTCCCTCTGCCTCGCCGCAGAGGCTTGACCAATAGCCAATTGCCCCAAGTTCCGACTCACCACACGAATCTCCACTAACCAATCACCAAACTCCTTACTAACTTTCCTCTCTATATGCGATCTAATATCCGGGATCTTCTTCTCTAACATTCTCTTCAACGTAGACGACGGCGTTTTATCTAAAAAATCAGTCTCAATCGAATCCACACACTTCAACGCCATGTAAAAATTACCGCGAGATAAATGGTAATTACTTCTGGAACAAAGCTCTAACAGCTTGATACAAGAGAAAATCAAACTGAGAGCTAAGTTTACATTTTGCGATACCGTTTGAGCTTCGAGGTAGGAGTCGAGGGAGGTTAAGAGGGGCCCAGCGACAGACTGCAGCTTGGAGTTGGAATCGGAGAGTGCGGATTTGAGTGAATCGACATCGGAAAGGAGAGATCGGAGGTCATCAACGGCTAAGATGAAGTCTTGGTAGTGAGCTTTGCAGACTTCTTCGATTTCAGATTCTTTAGAACGAGCGAAGTGGCGAAGATTGTGGAGGAGTGTCTCCGGCTTACCAGAAGCGAATGCTTTGCGGACGGAAGGACCGAGGTCTTCGCCGTTGCAGATGGCAGCGGAGAGGAGGAGCTGGTCTTGCTTGTCGGCGGAGTTGTCAGTGTCTCCGTTCGCCGGAGCTATTTTACGGCGAACCTTCGCGGAGAGCATAGCAACTAATAATCGGATAAGGGAATGAGAGAGGATTAGATTAGAAACGGTTATTTGGACAGATTGTAAAGGATGGGCGTATTTTTGGTTCGACTAGTTTGCCAACTGGTAAAAATGAAAGGAAAAGGGATAATCTAGTCATTTCATTGACTGTTTGACCTTTCTGATTTTGGAGATTTGACGGCGGCGGTCCGGTTGAGGCGGTATGAAATACGAGCATTATCTTGAAATACCTCCTCTAACTCAATATTTTACTGTTATCTTGCGACTGTTTTTTTCCCCTAATCTAGCACCATGGAATTTAAAAAAATAAATAAATAGCATAGTTGAGAAAAGCAATTTCTAAACTAACACGGCATACTCGGTGTGTTTGGTGGGAGATATGGTGGCTTTTATTAATAAAAAATATTTTTTTATTTTTAAAATTATAATTTACATTTAAAAAAATTATATTTTTGTAAAAAATTTACCACATCTCGCAGTCAAACACACCGTCGATCACGCGGTCACATATGCCTAACCTGCTGTTATTTTGTTTTACTGCCACGGTAACACATGCACCTGAAATAAAAAAAAAAAAAAATTTGAACTCCCTGGAAGCTCAGACGCAGTGTTCTTTTGGTGTCCATGAATTTTCTAATATTTACAAGGATATCGTTATCTAAGCTACAGGGTGTTCTAGTGTCTTATTCTTATTCTTTTTTATTTTCTTTCTCTTGCTTTAATGATTGTTCCAGCCTACTCGTCTACTTTCTTCTCTCATTTTATGTTTAGTTATTTCTAGTTTTATTATTGTGATTATTTTATCGATTAAGCTTAGTCTTATTTAAGTTGGGAAAAATAAATATTAATTTTTTTTGCAAAAACAATGTATGAAATATCAATAATAATAAAATTAAAATTAATTAAATGAAAATGTTAAGGAACTAAATAAAACAATGAGTTAAAAAGAAAGAAAGATTTTTTTTTTTCGCTGCTTGAGTTACACAAATCTTACCTCTACAACTAGTTAAATAATGTTAGTTTGAATTTTTTTAATTATAATAATTTTAAAAAAAATTGTAATATAATATCTCTGTAATTAGAAGGTTCTAGCATTTTATTTGTTTTTTTTATGTGTTAAATTCATCTTAACATTTTATTAAAACAATAATCATCCTAATATATTATTTTTAATATCAATATAGGTACATGTGGTTTAGGGTTTTGATCAATCTAAACTCTATAAATCTAAAAATATAATTACATTTGAATTATGGTTTAAATTAGAGTTTGATAGGTATTTTATGAAAAGAGATTTTTTATTTTGAATCATGATTTGAAAGTTCTTATATTATAGTAATAAATCATAATAGATATAAATTAAAGTACAAAAGTGTTTAGAATTTTTTTTCCTCATATTTCATGGATATGATATCCATATAGTTTGATGTATTGGTGAATGTTGGAGTGGGCATTTTACTTTTATTTTTATCTCATTTTATGTTATTTTATTTTGGTAGTTCATTAGTGGAAATTCAAAATAACTTTTTGGAAGAAATAAAGTAGTATAAGTTATAGTTAATAAAAACTTTTGATTAAAACAAAATTGTGATTAAATGTTTTTATTAATATTTTGATTTAAATCAAAATTTATTTATACTAAACATATTTATATTTTTAAGGCAAAAATAAATTATAATTTAAATCAATTTACAAAAATATTTCAAAAGAAACCTTATCTATCTATTCAATTTTGACCAATTTACTATTATTTTTTAACTTTTTATAATTAATGAACACTAGTTTGTTGGTCTGTGTTATGTTGCGGTACATGGGTTGTAATAAAAACAATTAACTATAAAAAATATTTATGCATTGTTAAAATTAAAAAAAAAATCATGATAGGTTTAACTTAAATAAAAGGGTGAAAATACATTATTTTAGGTTTGAGTTAAATAATAAATAATAATAAAATCATTAATAACAATTGGTAATATTGTATTTTTTTTAATTAAATTGAGGGGTAAAGAAAGCATAAAAGAATAAAAAAATAATAACCAAAATATCATAAATTAACTTATTAAACCTACAACTTGACTAATAAATTCAATTAGGTTCAATGATTTATTTTATCAAAGATTTTTAAGCTAAATATAAAATAGTAAAAAAAAAAATCCTAATTGTGTGGATCTAAATATTGAAGAAAACAACCTAACTTGCAATTATAGGCTTAATCCACTTTTTTTATCCCTCATAGATGTGAATTAGATGTGAATGATATGTCATTTATTCTATTTATATATATATATATAAAAGATAATAAACAACACATCCTTTTCTTTTTATAGAATCTAGGAACCCTTGGTTGCTTGAAAATTGACCCTTTAGTTTTTCAATTTGAAACCCATTTTATAACCTATTTTTAAACCAAAACATTAAGAAAATACACTAATAAAATATCTTGAAAAACTTGTTCATGACCACCAAAAACCCAAAAAACATCTCAAAAACTTGAAATGAACTTGAATCCAAAATCATTCATACAGTCATATCTACCTCTCTAGGTAAGGAGTAGGGAAAAAAAACCTAGGTTAAACTCCTATCGTTAAATGCAACTCATTGACATTAAAATTAACTATTTTGATGGTAAGGATTATTATTAAC
Organism: Populus ilicifolia; assembly: GCA_015708895.1. Taxonomy (NCBI): domain Eukaryota; kingdom Viridiplantae; phylum Streptophyta; class Magnoliopsida; order Malpighiales; family Salicaceae; genus Populus; species Populus ilicifolia. The sequence continues at coordinate 3,385 of SRLM01001759.1, read as the reverse complement.
GATAATTTTATTTTTATGTCAAAATTCAATGAGTATCTTTCTCTTCTCTAACTAAAAAAGAAGTGAAAAGTAAGGGAAATAAATTTTTATATTAAAATTAAATTTCTAAAAATTAAAGGGATCGATTACTTTAAAGCTAAAAATGATAGGGGGCTAAAATAAACTTTTAACACAAAATTTAAAATCACCACTTGTTTTACTTGTTTTTTTTCACTTCAGTTTTTTTTTAATTCAATTTTTTCTTTCAAAAAAAAATACAATTAGATACTAATTTGAGCTTAAAATGGCCCAATCATGTAAGAAAAAAAATTTAGAGATCAAATTAAAAAAAGGCACATAATTAAAATCTACCATGAATTATAAAATGATAAATAGTAAAACATTCTATAATATTTAACCTACATACTTTGGTTTTTGTTAGTGATACACCATTTCTGTAATCTTATTTATTATGAAATCATAAAAAATGGGGGAAGTATAGCATTGGAAAAAATTTACCATAATCCGTGCATAACCATTCTAATGTACTAAAGTGTATATTAGAATGCTGACCGATACAAAGTTATTATTATTTTTCTAAATCACCCCCCATGCTTTTTGCTATTGGTTGCACTATTACGAGTTTGGTACGATAACCGGAAATTTCAATAATGCAAACTTCAAATATAATTTGCTCTCAATTCACGTTCACCTTGTAAGCAATAGGCTCGTGTCAGTAGATTCATGTCATGTTATCAACTTTTTTATGGATTTAGTTCTTCCTGGATTTTTGACATTTATTGTGTTTTCTAATAAAATTTTTTTTAATTATATATTCGAAATATAATATATATCAAATAATATCATTTTCAAATATTAATATGGTGATATTTTTTATGATATATTTTTTAAAATATTAAGATTATAAGATATTGGATTGATTTCAGTTAATTTATCAAATTTGTGATCCAAATTATAATATCGTGATAATCTTATATAAAACAAATTAAAATAGTTTTTAAAATCAAGTTTGAAATAAATCCAATCTTAAAAAATAAAATTAAAAAAATACATAAAAAACTTCTCGAATCAATCCAGATTAATCTACTAAACTTGCAACTCGAGTTATGAGTCAGGTTAATTATATAAAAAGTAAATCATAAAAAATATAAAATTTAATTTCAAACTAACTTAATATTAAATAATAACATAAAAAATCATTAAAAAATGACAAAAAGCTACCTTAAATTAACCTAGCTTGGGTTATAAAATTATAAATCTTAATTTTCAATAAATTTAATTTTAAAAATTAAAATTATGAAAAAAAATAAATTCATGAGACCAAGATAAGTTCAATAAAAATAAATTTTTAAAAAATTATGAAGCTATCAATCCTCAAAAAATATAATATTGAAAGATAGAATTAAAAAAAAATTGAGTTATAGAGTGAAATTAAAAAAATTAATTAACAAATATCCCAAAAAATTAACAAAATCAACTCAAATTAACCTATTAAACTCACTATAACTTTATAAAAATAAAATAAAATAAATATATCTCTAAAAAAATAAAAAATTATAAAACCCCACATTCTATAAATTTAGTATTGAAGATTGTAATCATGAAAAAACAAAAATAAATCTATAAATCCAGTATATAACATAATAAAAAATAAAAAATAGAAATTATAATTCTTAAAATAATTTAATATGAAAGAATAAAACTTAAAAAAGAAAAAACAATACAAAACACTTATTGTCAGCTTTTTAATATAAATTTGATAGTGATATTACCTAACACACTCGTAACAAGAAATATTCATATCTTAGTTTCATTTGTGAAATCCTTAAGGATATGCTGAAAGAAATTCTTGATCAGATGTACGGTGCATATTCTATTTTTTATTTTATTTTTTTAAAAAGAAAAGAAAAGGAGAAGACCAGTTTGGCAAGCAATTAGGCAAACTAAAAGACACGAAAGAACGGGCCCACAAATAAACCTGTCAATGTTAGTAGTTTACTTGCTCACAATGCCGTAAATCAACTATATCTAATGGAATTTTTTAAGCATACTTTAGTCACACTCACACGAAACGATGAAGATGGCGTATTATTGTCAACTGTTGTTCATCAGCCACAATCATCTTCTTCATCTGATCAATTCTAGAATTGGGCACATCAGAAAAATGGAAGAATGATTTGAAAACAATGAGGCTGCCATGGAACTCGAGCACAGCCAGCATAATTTTATAGCTGGGACTTAGCATGCACAACGTCCTCCTGCATCAGCTGTAGTTACCATGTCAGTAAACTTGGAATTTATCACCGTGGAATACAATATTCAGAACGAAATAAGCACCAAAAAGCCTTGAAATCATCTAGTACAGTGGGCAATTACATGATTTAATTATTTTGTGCAAGGATTTGAAAATCAGGAAACTGAAAGAATGATGCAAACACATGTGAAATGATGTTCTAAGCGGAGGATGAACAGCGATAAAATGTGTGTTTGATGAAGCAAGTCTAGGTTGCCACCATGTAGAACTATACCACAATCATTTTAGACAAGCGAAGCTTCGCTGCAGAATTTCAAGCAACAAGAAAAAACTATGCTGGCTCCATTCAAAAGATGAGTTCACTGGATAGCATCTGGTGAGGGAATGGCAGACATGCAAGATGATCGTCCAGGAAAGGATAGCATATGCTATTTTTTCCTGTGAAATGACAAAAAAAAATTATGATGATAAAAAGTTAGAGATACGGAACTAAAAAGTTATTAAGTATGCAAGATAGTAGTTAATTAATATGTTTAATTATTAAGGTTTTTTCTTTTTAATTTGAAGAACTCCAAAGTTATTTTAGGAGCTTGATATCTGCAAAAACAGTTTCAATTAGGAGGATCTAAAGACTACATGATGATAAAGTTAATATATTTATGAGAAATGTATAAAATAACTTAAGATAATAAATGGTTTAAAAGTGCTTTAAATTTAAAGAACAAAGATGTTTCTTCTTTAGTTTTAAGTTAGTTAATACTCTAAAATATATGTATCTTTATTTTGAGAGATGAAAAGTTATGAACCCTTTATCTAGAAGGTTTAGAGGGTATTTATATCTTTTAAATCTTGTCTTTAAATAAAAAAACACTAGAAAGTTCTTTACTTTCGACGATACTAATAGAAGAAAAACATCTCTTACATATCAATAATGAGATAGTAAGTATGGTAGGTTCTTTAAAAAACCTTGTATACACTTATAAATATAGAAAAATTATTACTTTAATATTCTAGATGGAAAAACATGGTCGTTTATCATGTTTTTAATACTTATATTATGGAGGATTAGTTAGGATTAGACATATAGCTGTCACGACAAAGAGATTGATGTCTTCTCCCAAGTGCAGGAGT
>SRLM01001758.1:0-61490 GCA_015708895.1 Populus ilicifolia | reverse complement strand
AATCTAGGTGAGTTAAAACCAACTTCTATAACTCTTTTACTTGCTGATAGATCTGTAAAAGTGCCTAGAGGAATAATTAAAGATGTGTTAGTACAAGTCGATAAATTCATTTTTTCGGTGGATTTTGTTGTCTTGGACACACAACCTGTTGAGGCATGTAATTCATTTCTTGTTATTTTAGGACGTCCGTTTCTTGCAACTTCTAACGCATTGATTAATTGTAGGAATGGACTGATGAAGTTATCATTTGGAAACATGACATTGGAAATGAATATTTTCAACATTTGCAAGCAACCTAGAGATGATAATGATTTATAAGAAGTAGATCATATTGATTAATTAGTTTATGATCAACTTGAATTTACTTTAAGTAAAAATGAGTTGGATGAATCAGAAGATTTGCAAATGATTTATTTTAAGGAAGAAATCACGGATGAAAAAAGCATCGAAAATGTTGATGCAGATCTTTTATCATTAGTGACAACAAATTTGACATCTGACATCACACCAATCGATGATTACTTTCCTAATGACTCCTTACTTTCTCTTAATCCAATGCCTTGGTATGATAAAAATATCAATTTTCTTGCTTTAGAAGATTTGCCAGCTGATTGGAGTACCTAAGATAAAGAAAAGCTTTTGAACGAAGTGAAGAACTTTTATGGTGATGACCCTAACTTATTCAAATATTGTCCCAATCAAATATTTTAAAAATTCATTCCCGACAGCAAGGTAAGTACTGTCATTAAACTTTGTCATTCTGAAGCATGTGAAAGTGATTTCTCGTCAAATAAGACTGTTGTAAAAATCTTTCAAAATGGATTTTATTGGCCTACCATGTTCAAAGACACGCATGCATTCTGCAAAACTTGTGAAAATTATCAAAAAGTTGATACTAGTCAAAAAGTTTTATTTTATAATTCTCAACTCTATGCATTCCCTAGAGAGCTAAGACCAAGATGGAGGAATTCTTATGGGGCCTGTGATATTGAGAATTCAATGAATGACAATGATTTTAAGGAAAATGAACATCGTTCGAAAGCTTACTTTGATAATCTTCCTAGTCAAAATGAATCAACTGGTTTAAATGATCTTGTAGATAAAGGTTGATTATTTTATTTTTCTCATATTGTTTTTGTGTTTTTTTTAGTGATTTTTGCTAGTTTCTCTCACCCCAGTCAACTGGCGGATAACGGTACTCTGTGACTTAAGTCGGTTCCTTCAGTTTCCCACAATAACTGATATCTATAAATATATTTGTGCAATTCTTTGAATCTCTTTTCCAATTCTCATTTGAAAATGGACACTAATCTTGCAAAATTGAAAAAGTATTTTCCCGCTCTGCCTCAGAATGCGATTACAAAAATTTACCGTGCTAGATGTGCAAAATTGAGATTGTTAATGAATCATGGAATTCTTGAAGATATTCACTGGTTGATTGAAGCAAAAGTCTGATTATCAGGTGAGTGCTCTAACTCTTTTATTTCACATATGCCTGGAACAGGTAAAAGCACTTTTGCAAAGAAACGTCATGTAAAACGATTGGAAGTTTGTCATCGATGTGCTAGATGGACTTGTAATACACAATGTCGTTCTTTAGGAATGATATCTATAAACCGTGAAGATAAAATACAGTTCATTAAGGATGGCCTGAGTAAGGAGTCTTTAGATAACCTTCTATCAACTCTTGAGACGCATCCTAGTGGAGATGTGCATCGTGCAATTCATGATTTATGGCCACTATTTCATAAAGAACATGATCGACTTAGTCTTGGAAATCTGACTAAAAAAGACCCTGTTTGCCAGTTTTTAAGAAAACTGGATGGGAAGCTTATCCCCGACCCATAGAGGGCGTTTAAACCGTTCTTGGACGTAAAACCAAGGGAAGATGTGAGCCACAATCACAACTACTTATACATATACATGTTTTTTTTAAAAAGTAAATAAATAAATAAATAAAAGAGAGAGAGAGTGTGTGAGCCTCTAGCTGGCCTACATATAGGTGGTATGATTGCCTTTCTAATTTCTCATCTATAAAACCCTCTTTTCCTTCCTTTCATTTCTACTGAGCCCACACATTTAACAAATACTGAAGTGTGTAAAAATGGCAAGTTCCTCAATTCATGACATAAGAAATATTTGTGTTTTCGGTGGATCTAGTCTTGGGAAAGAAAAGGAGTTTTTAGAATCAGCAAATCATTTTGGTCAAGTGTTAGCTGAGAGAAAGATTCATTTAGTATATAGGGGAGGCAGTCTTAGGTTAATGAGAGGTGTGTCAATAGCTGTATTTTTAGGAGGTAGTCATGTTTTGGGGGTCGTCCCCGAAGCTTTGGCACAAGGGGACATCATTGGAAAAACAATTGGAGAGGAACTTCAGGTCCCTACAATGTCAGCTCGAATGAATGCAATGTTTAACCATGTTGATGCCTTCATTGCTTTACCAGGTGGTCTAGGCACATTGGAAGAGATATTTCATATTTCCTCTTGGGCCCAACTGCACATTCACCATAAACCCATAGGTTTGTTAAATATTAATGGTTATTATGATAAGTTGTTGTCTTTTCTTGATCACGCTGTGGAATAAGAATTTCTAACATCTTCTGCACGACAAATCATAATCTCTCCTGATACTGCTGAACAATTGATTGACCAACTACAATCTTTCGTTCCTGTAATTGATCCTTCTATGAGTCGTATAAATTGGTCAACCAAGGAAAGCCGTAAAAAGCTTAGATTGGATTTGAACCTTCATTTATGAATCTTTGTGTCTTTTGGTTTTATTGTTGTGTTTTGATATTACTTATATTTGTTTCAGTGTGTTTCAGGTTTGTCAGTGTTCGTTATTTCAGGTGATATCTTCTATACTCTATCTTTCTACCTTTAAACATTGAGGATAATGTCTTCTTTTAATTGGGGGGAGAGGGTAGTAGCTAAAAAAAAAATGTGTTTTCTATTTCATAAAGCATGTGCAAAATGGTTGTTATTAGGATGGCGGAGTAGAAAAGCTCTTTTGTTAAAGTGACTCTTGAGACGCATCTTAGTAACCATTTGTAACAAGGTCTATCATAATACTTCTTGAAATATTCAGATTTACAAACTCTTGCATTGTTATCACTTAAGTCTGCTCATATACTTATTTAACATATATTCTTAAACCTTAATTTACACCCACACACTTCAACATATGATTGTGGGTTGCATATTGGATCATTACATTATTTATGTTCTTTGGTTAAAGGTAACAACTAAGGGAAAGGGATAGTATATAATTTAAAAAAACAAAAAAACAAAAAAAAAAGAGAAAAAGAGAAAAAAATAATGATAATAATAAAAATCTAGATAAGTTTGGTTTGGTAGCCTCCCCAACCTAAGCAATTAAGCCTTAAGGGGTGTTTTAACACCTAATACCCTAAAGTCAACTGACTTGGGAGTTATTGGCCCAACGCTTGTTACATGGGTTGAGGAGAAAAGCTTAAGGGAATCAAACATTGCACTATCTACATATCAGTATCTGCGACCCGAGTTACTAAGCTCGTAGGGGTGTCTTAACACCTAATGCCCTAAGACCAACTGGTCTGGGAGTCATTAGCTGAAAGCTCGCTACATGGGTTAAAGATGCATGATGTTTTAAATTATTGTATATTATTAAAAAAAGAAAAAGAAAGAAGAAGACAAAAAAATAATAATCTCAACTCAAGGAAGTTAATCTTAAACATTAGAACAAAAATTTTCTTTTCTTTCAAGAAAAGCCCCATAATTATGTGTTGATACATTAAGCATAAAAGAAAGGTTTTTGAATATCTTGTTAAGAGGTATTGAGCAGGTATATAAATATAACAAGAGTTTGTTTATCTGGATAGAGTAATGGAAGTTAAATGATGAATACCTAGCTTTGTGGAATTTGCAAATTGTTTTTCTATTTTAACGCTTTGATTACTAGGGACTAGTAATAAGCTAGTTGGGGGGGTGTGATTAGTACTCAAAAGTGCATTTTTATCATGGTTTTATATCATCATTTTGCACTTGAAGTACCAATAACTCCTTAACTAAAGTATATTTTATAATAATCTATCTAATAATATAAGATACCTTTAATTTGTGGTAAATGTCCATTTTAAATGCAGGCCTATCACATAAATGAAAGGATTGATTGATGACTTTAAGAACTTCAATTGCAAAGGCAAAGAGATGATCAAACTTAGAAAAGAGATGTCGGTGCAATCCAAATCAGAACACTGTTTGGTAATTGGGTCATATCTGGAGCTACAGATCTCAGATTTAGGTCTACTTTATATGGATGGAAAGGTAACACATAGGCCTACAACTTTCCTATAGAGCCCAAGATGTAAAAAGGCCATTTTCAAGTCCAAATTGTTGCAACACCAAAGAAGCCCGAATCTGTCCTCCAGCCCGAGCACTGTTCAGTATTTTAGCCATATCTGGAGTTCTAGAAGTTGAAATGAGCTGAAGTTTTTACACAAGAAAGCTAAGACAATTTCCAAGAACTTTCATGTTTTCAAGTGGCTCTAATTTTGACGTCATCAATGATGTTTTGGGCAGACAAGAGGAGATAAGGATTGTCACCAAGTCAAGGGTTGGCCATCTACTCATCAATTAGTCATGAAATCAATAGTTCCTAATTTTCGCCTATAAAAGGAGGCATTTGCCATGCATTTAGGCATCTTGGTGTCCAGATCAAGATCATGCTCTTGTTTTCTCTCTTTGTATTCTTTATGCTTTGTTTTCATTAATATCAAGTTTATGCCTTTCATTTCCTTTCCTTTGCTTGGTTAACTCTTATCTTATTTATGTTCTTATTTTGTTTATCCATTTTTCTTTCTTCCATTATGTCTAGCTAAATTAATTATGTCAAGGTAAAAAGGTTACACTAATGGTGTAAGAATAAGTATGGTATAAACTTAATTTGGACTTTAATATTTAATACTAACATGTTTTATATTTGTTATCTTATTCTCTTTAATACTTTGCTTGTTAAATGACTAATCTTGATTTATGTTGTATAACAATTGGTACAACAAATGCTTGGTACTTTCATAGCCCATAATGTATGGTATAACCGACACCTGAGCTATGAAAGGAACTTGATTTGTTGTTAACATAAGTTATAATCATGAATGCTTGATGAAATTTACAAGCATTAGCATTAATCGAATAAGATGACTAATGTAATCATGTTAACAATCTATAATCTGATTGGAACCTCCTTTATGTGTGGTTTTCAATTGAACAATAAGAGTTTATACCATACTTGTTTGACATAACATTAGTGGAACCTCTAACCTTGACATTTGTTATTATCATTGTTTAATCCTTACTCTAATATTTCATCTCAAAGTTCTCATCTTCTTCTTCTTCTTTATTATTACTATTATTAGTATTACTATTATTATTATTATTATTATTATTTTTGTTGTTATTGTTATTATTGTTGTTGTTGTATTATTGTTATTTATAATTTGTACAATAACCTCCCTGTGGTTCGACCCCGGTCTTGCCGGGTTATTTATTACTTCGACACTCCTGCACTTGGGAGAAGACATTAATCTTTTCGTCGTATCACTTTACAATGATAAAGTTTGATCAAATTATTTCACTTGATGCTTTTTTTTTGTGATTTTATATGACTGACATTTTTCCTTCGTAATTGCAAGGTTGATATATGTCCTTCTTGATGACTGAAATTAACTTGATTTTTCTTGATAAAAAGGTTGGAAAACTTAGTGCTTCTTAATTACAGGGTTGACTTGAAGACTCCTTATGATGACAAGGTTGGCCTTCTTATTTATTTGAGCTTTTCATGACAGTAAGATTTATCTTATTTTTTACCTATTCTAGGGTCACAACCATGATTCTTTTTTATTATCATCTTAATGATTCTTTTTTTTTTCAATTTTATTGGACTTCTTTGAGGATTTTCCTGTAACGAGTAAAAAATATATGCAATGCTTAGAGATTAGATGACATGCATGTATCCTTATCTAATTTGAAATATAAATCTCTCATCTTTGATGTTCCGTCCTTATAGGGTACCTTTGTTTCCTATCCAAAAGCCTTTGTTGTTCTTTGCAAGTACTAGCCCGTTCATGTAGTATTCATCCATTCCATTGTAAATACAACACTTATAATAGGCTATCTTTGATGATTATTGGTTTCACTATTTATGAAGCTTGACAATGTCCTCTAAGTATGATGTTGTTTGATTCGTAATGAAACATCTTAACAAATCATTTCATCTCCTGGGTTCTTTCAAGAATCGTTCTTTGATTAGCTGTGTACATCCTACCAGCACTCATCAAAAGGTTTTCTGGTGTCATCTTAAATTGCTAATCAGCTATCGACTTACCTCTGATATGATCTGAATTATCTTTCTTTCAAGTCTATTATCCTCAATTCACCAATTCATCGTTTAATCATTTTTTATTACCTCTTAACTAATCTAAATACTATTTTTTTTCTTTTTCAGAGTATACTATATTGCCCCCAACTACTCAACTTTTTCAAAAAGTGTTGAAAAGTATTGATATCACTTTTGTTAAAATTTTTCAAACTCGATTGGTGCTCGTTTTGTTTGAAAATCTTTCTTATTTAAGAATCGACTCTCATATTTTAAAGGTCATGTCTATTTTAAAGTCTAATTGTTAAAATGAAATCAAAGAGATGTCAATATTTTTTTGAAAAAAAAATCAAGCTTCTTTAGTCAAAGACCGTACACGCGTCATTCAATACATATAGTTTTTTTATTATCTTGATAGCATCAAAGGCTCTATAATAGATGCCAAAAGTCATGTTTGTAGCTTTTTTTTTTTATGGTAATGACTTTTAACATTTATTGTGTCTTTCCTTGATTGAAATTTCTTTTATCTTTCCTATACTCAATATGCATTCTCCTTCCTTTATCTTTGACCTGCTTTTAAGTGTATGTAATTTTCTTTTTTTTTTCTTTTTTTTATGGCTTTCACATAGCCTTTGTCACAGTTTTCTAACATGCCCCCAATCTAGGTCTTCTTTCTTTTTGCTCTTTCTCAAACATTGGACTTTTGATATAAGCCTTCCCTTTCACTTTTACCTTCTCTTATTTGCCCCCAGTATGGGGTATGATCCTGGTTAGGGTTTTCTTAAAAAAGAATATTGTATCAGGCTTAAAATAGGATTGCAAGGGATAAATATATTTACAAAATGAGGTAATATCAAAGATGGCCTTTTCTCATTTCAAGCAAAGTCGGTTAAAATTGATAAATTTTGACCTTGTCTAGTGTAATGATTTGGACTTGCAAAAACCTTGATTCACGAGTCGATAAATATTGAATCCATTACATGTCATTATATATACTGCTAAAACTTAACTATATGGTAGGTGATTTAGTTTTGTGTGTGAGCACAAAATTTATTTGGGCACCCCATATCATTTTAATAAGTATCAAGTTATTTCTGCAATCAAAATACTTTTGATCTTTCAAGATTGATTAGTCTTAATTGCATGTTAGAGTTCAATCAAAATTCTTTCCTAAACTAAACTTTGAAAGAAACATCTCATTATTGCAAAACATCAAAGGTAGAAATAAAAAGACATGTTTTGTAAAAAAAAAAAAAAGATGTGATCCTAAAACAAAATACAAAATAGCAAAATTCCAATACAATTGATAATTCATCACTATTCTTAGATTAACTTTTCTAGCAATATCTTTATTTTGCCAAGCATTTTCGATCACTTGTCATTTTAAAAATGTTTAGGGGACAATATAGCCAATGACATCACCTTTCACACACTCAACTTGCCCTTTATTCATCCACCTTTAAAGTCATCTCTCATCATTATTTTGGAATTCATAGCACAACCTTCAATCTTTCTCCTCTTCATAGCTTGTTCAATTCTTTCAGCAATCCTCATAACTTAATGGAAATGTTGAGTTGAGTTTCCTATTGAATGTTCATAATAAAGAGATTGAAAGGTGTTGGTAAACAACATCACCATTTCTGTATCTATTAGTGGAGTTGAACATATTTTTCCTTATTTCGCCATCTTTTCATATATGCACTCACAAACTTTTGGTTTTCTTCTCCATAGCCATTAGGATGCTTCTGTCAAGAGCAATTTCCAGATTAAATTTATACTGCTTTAAGAAGGTGTGTTCCAGGCCTTTCTATATCTTGATCTTAATATTGTTTAGTCTTATGAACTAGTTTAGAGCAGATCCAATATGACCATCTTGGAAAAAGTATATTAGCATCCTATCATCATAAATCACCTCGATCATTTTATTATAGTAAGATCGAAGGTAAGTGTTGAGACATTCCAATCTAATGTATTTGATGAACTCTGATATCCTAAAGTTCTTTGTCAACAGGGCTGTCATCAGTTATCAATATACTAACAAATTTCAATCTTTTGCATTTTTGAACCTCCTCAACCAACTTTGAAATTTTTTTCGATATTCCAGCATCCATTTCTCTCTCATATTTGTTTTTGGGTTTCTTTCAAATATTTTTTGATATATTTTTTTTGGAACCTAAAAACAGGTAACAACAATAATTATGGTGAAGATTAATGCATTGTAATGTTAATTTTTGTTTCAAGTCCTTTACAAGATCATCAACAAAGCTTTTTTGACGTTTTGTTCTAGTTAATAGGAAATATATGTGTGTAATTTTGTAGTTATGAATAATGTATTGTAATAATTTAAGTAGTTCCTTTCAGTAGGTAAACTAAAGATTATGAACTTTAATATTTTATTAGAAAAAAACTTGAAATTTAAAGTAGTCACTATGTTTTATTTATATTCTTCTATGTTGTTACTCACTTTTAATTGTATAAAAAAATCAAGAGAAATAAAAGATAAAAAAAAATAGAAGAGGATATTCATAAAGAAAAACTAGTTCAAAACCAATTACTAAACTGAAAAGGACACGTGATTGTATAAGATTAAATTGATCAAATTAGAGTCTAAATTAAATAAAATTAAAAGTTTGATAGTTAATTAAGGTTCACAGTGCACAAATCTGAAACCAAGAACCAAAATAAAAATGGTGATAACTTTAGGGCTGATAACTAAATTTAGCAAAAGTAAAATTGCATGAAATTAAGAATTTAGGAGACAATTACAAGTGTGATTAAAAAAAAAACTAGAAGAATAAGGAGTAAAATGAAATAAGTTAGATCCCAAATTAAGAACACTAATTTCTAGGGTTTAACCTTGATGATGCGTCGTTCAACTACTGTTAGCTTCTTCTTAAACAATTTTGGTTGATCGAGTAACCACTTTAAAACGAATAAATATGACGCTTCTAACAATTTTTAGGGTTGCAATCACCACTATTCAGCTTACAAAACTGCTTTCTATATAGATCAGCTATACCCATCAAATTTCTATCTCCCATTTTCTTCAACAAACTCAACAATATCTTATCCCCGATCAGTTATTACTCTATTTTTAGATTCTAGGTTGATCGAGTTGGAACTTTCAAACGAATAAGTGTTGAGCTACAAACCTTTAAATTAAGTAAGGTTAGGTCCAAACAAAGGTGTGCACCCCATCTACCAAGATTAAATGGTTTTCAATGAGATGACATTAAAACTAGTCTAACGAAGCCTTGAAAGAGATTAACTTAGTAATCGATGGTTGTGGTATCTATTTCAAAAAACCACTAATTTTTTATGTGTTCACACTTTAATCTTTCTAAATGGATTCTTATAAACGATAAGTCAAATTTCTCTTAAGATTAAAAGGCTAAAAACAAGCTCTTTGATATCTACGTTTAAGAAACTACTAAAACCTCAAAAAAATAAATATGTTGCAAAACTACTATTGAAAAACTAGTATAAGTACCGAGCTTAAATTGTAAAACATACTCTAAAACCCTTTTATTTGGATTAAAAGGCTATGCTTTTATTAATCTATGTTTGAACCTATCAAAAACCTTAGCAAAACCCTACAAATAACCGTAGAAAATGAAAATTAAGAGGATAAAAAAAAGGATAAAAAAGATGATAAAAGAACTCTAAATATGAAGGTTTAAAAGCTTAACACAAGAATCTCTTAAAATGTTAGAGCTCACAGTTGTAAAACATACTTTAGAACCATTTCATTTTGATAAAAAGGACTAAACTTTGATCAATCTATGATTGAACCCATCAAAAACCCTAGTAAAATCCTATAAATATCCGTTGAAAAATCAGAGTATATAGGAGAACAAATGGAAGAAAATATTGATAAAGAAACTCTAAGTATTAAGATTCAAGGATATCTTAAACTTTGAAAGGGAAGCAAACTTGTGAAAGTAATACTTTACAATTAAAGTAAAAAAAAAGTAATAGCTACTCGGTGAGTTTGAAGGTATACTTTATAACTTAAAAGTGGAGTCTATGTGGTCTCCTTGAGTGTTTTTTTATTATTATTATCATTTCATCTATATTTATATTTAAAAGCATGGACATAAGATTTAGAATGCTTAGTAAGCAGTGTTGTGGTTGCCCATTTTGTTACTATGATATTTTGATTTTATTTTCTAAAGTTTTTTTTTTGATATTTTAGATGCAATAAAAGTCTTCAATTTATGTTGTTTTTTTTATTAATAAAAAATGTTATTTTAGTTCTATTTAAGAAATACATGTTGAAGTAATGATGTTTATCCTAGATTTGCTAGGGTTCTTCATAACCATATTGCATGAACATGTAGGCTATTTTAAGTTGATAGCTCCTAGATGTTGAACATCTTGCATAATCTGGATGATTTAATGTTTTTTATTATTTTTTTTATTCAAATATGCTTGGTTAAGGTAATGTGATTTGTTGAAATTAAGAAAACATGTTTTAGAGGCTTAAAATGGCAGTTCTTTCTAGGTTTTAAGATAGTGTTCTTCGAGTTCTTAGGAAGAACATTACCTTAGCCCTATGATTTAGACTAGTTTTGATCATAGATGGAAAACTAGTTAGGAATCCATCAACACTTTTAAATCACATCTAGACCACACAATGTAGTTTACCTTAAGTAAGATGTGTTAAGGGTGCTAATACATTTTATAGCCATAACTAGTTTCTTATCTTGGAATTCAAATAAGACCAGTCCACTTAGGTTTTCTACTAACTTTAAACCAAACAACTAAGTGACAACTTCTTGACCCTGACATCTCGTCATATCGCGTGTGCACATGTGATATAATGATAAATCCCCTTAAAAACTTCTATTTTTTACATTATCGAACTACACTTTGTGTGTTTTATGTGGTTTATATAATTTCATGCATTTAAATTTTTGAATTAGGTTTACTGTTTTTATATATATTTATACCTTAACATGTTTTATCCTACTCATACATGTATGTTGGATATGGAAGAATCTTTTCATGCATAACTAGTATATTTATGATTTATCATTTTGGAATGCACATATATGGATAATCTAAGTTAGGTAGGGGAGTAGCGGTTTACCGAATGACTTTTAGTCATGATTTAAGTTCATAAAACCATTTGACTCTTTACTTAGTACTTGGACTAGTAGTGATTAGTATGTGTACCATCCCCTTTCCTATTAAGTCTCCATATTACCCTCATGATGGTAATTACTAGGACAAAAAGGGATCTTTTTAAGACTAAATAGGATGCATGTTCCATAATTAAACATTGTTGCATTAATGCATGCCCAACCTTAAAAAACATTTTCGAATGATAGTAAATTTTCTCCCATAAGAAATGGGGGTTGCTCCGAAAATGACTTAAAGAAGCTCATCTCACACATGAAAAAGCATTCACAATGATGAGTTTTTGAAGAAATATGAGAGGATAGTGGAAATTACAAAAGTGTTCATGTAAAATTCAATAATTAAAGCCTTGAAGCATTTTGGGACCCCGAGTATTGTTGTTTCACTTTTTAAAATGTAGACATGTGTTCTACTTTGAAAAAATATGGTTTATTTACCAAATTTCCTTAAAATCTATGCAAAGTATACTTTTATTAAAGGCTCAACCAAATATTAACTAAATTGGCCAAATTGATCAAAGTTTTAAATCTCTATAAGATATTAGAGAAAAGTGTTAGTAGCTTAAAGTGGAAGATGATTAAAGAGGTATTTGAAAGGAGAAAGATGACTCTAAATTTGTTAAAAAAAAGAAGGGTAAACTACTTAATTTAAGACTCTTTAGATTGATGTTATTTCCAAACCCCATCGGAATAATTAGTTTAGAGATTGTTGAAGTTATTGTTGCATATGAAAACACGAAGATAAATCCTATTATGATAATCCTTGTAGAAACTATCTTAACACTCAACCATTATAAAAGGGTTGACAAAGGATCAATGAGATGTTATGAACAATTGATGTACATAAGGCTAATTAGACATACAGAGACCAAAAGGCCGATATTTAACAACTCTGGTAGTTTAGTCAAAGATCATTGAAGATAGATAAAGAAGAGGAGTGGAAAGACTTAAGCAAGGAAAATTGAAAAGTAAAATTATAAGGAATCTCACAAGGATAAGTGAAGTGGAAAGCCCCATAAATGAGAGCAATAAATTGATTGATGAGTTATGAAAAAAGATAATGGGTATTTCTAATGAGAATGATTGCATATGTCAAATATATACCTGTTTTGGTTATAAGGCAATTTGGATGCATACAACACGTGCTAAAGATGACTGGGTTATCCCAATTTTTTGGGTTATTTAAGGACTAATCTACTTTAGAAGTTGTGGAGAACATTAAGCAATACTAGATGTTCTAGTATTGGTTAACAAGGAATCTAATGGTTTCAGAGATCCAGTTATTAGTGAAAAGTATCCAAAGTGGAGAAATCTATAACTAATCACCACCCCTATGACTTGTGGGTTTAAAGTCGAGAGTTCGCAAGTTGTTAAACCACTTAAGAAAAAAGGATTAATAATGAAAAAGAGTTAAAGAGAATAACTAAAAAAGCTTTAAATAGAGGTGGACATCAGTAAGGCCCTTCAGATATCTCTCAAGGAGCAACTCCTCATTAAGAAGAAATTAAAAAGTTTATAAATCAATAATTAGAGGAATAGGACAAGAAAAATCATATCCTTTTAGAAGTAATTGAAAAAAGAAAAGGTGGTTAGAAACTAAGTTAAGAAAGAACAAAAGGAATTAGGAACATATTGAGTGCAAATTGAAATGACTAGAAGATTGATATTTTTTTTTCCAAATATAGGAGTGTCAAAGTAATAAACAATCGGGTAATACTGGGGTCAAACCACATGAAGATTAACTATGTAAATTACAAATAATAATATTATTGACAATAATAATAATAAGTTAAAGAGGACATTGAAATGTAAGATTAATGTGAGGATTAAACAATGATAAAAATATATGGCAAGTTTAAAGGATCCATGAATGGTTTTAAAAATAAATGTAATATAAACTCTTTTTATTACTCAGCTAGAAACCACACACAAATAAAGTTCTAATTGGATGACTTGTCATTAATAGTTTATTATTAATTATTAACATTATTATATTAATTATCTTATTTAAGTAAAACTAAATTTTTAAATATTATCAGGAATTTATGATACTAATTTATGTTCACAACAAATTAAGTTCCTTTCATCGTACATGTGTAGATTATACCATATAGTTGGCTATAAAAGTGTCAAGCATTTATTGTACCAAGTGTTATACAACACAAATCTAGACTAGCTATTTAACAAGTAAGGTATTAGGAATTAATAACATAAAATAATAAGACATGTTAATATGAAGTTGTTTAGGATATAAGTATTGAAGTCTATATTGAGTTTATATTATACTTCTTTTAGCACTATTAATGAAATCTTTTCACTTTAACATAATAAACTTAACTAAACATTCTAAGTAAGAGAAACATAGACAAATAAGATAAGAACATAATTATCTAAGTATAACAAAGGAAATAAAAAGTATAAATAAGAGATTAATGAAAGTAAAACTTAAGTGCTACAAAAATATAAAAAGAAAGAGCAAGAACATCATCTTTATCTGAAGACAAAAATGCCTAAATACATGACAAATATCTCCTTGTATAGGTCAATATTCAAAACTATTGATTTGATGATTAATTGTTGAGTAGGTGGCCACATGTTGATTTGATGACAATCCTTATCTTCTTATTTGTCGAAATTATCATTGCTATCATAATTTGGATAGATAGTCTTCATAAAAGTTCTAGGAAATTGTATCAGCTTTCTGAAAAAACAACAATGAGGTGATTTGGAATTCTCGAAGTCAAGATATTAGCTAAACACTGAACAATATCTAAGTTGTAATACATATTCCAATTTCTTTTTTGTTATTATAATTTAAACTTGAAAATGGTCTTTTTGAATCTTATACTTATTATAAAAGTTTTAGGCCTATATCTTAGCTTTCTATCCATATAAATCAGACATAAATCCAAGTTCTACAACTCCAGTTATGATCCAATAACCACATGGTATTCCAATTTGAATTCAATTAGTATTTTTTTAAGCTTAACCCTCTCTTTATCTTTTTAATTTTAGTAGTTAAATTCACCAATCAATCCTTTAATTTATGTGATGGGCCTACATTTAAGATGAATATTTACTATAAATTAAAAGTATCTTATATTATTAGATATGTTATTATAAAACATGCTTTAGTTAAGGAGTTATTGACACTTTAAGTATAAAATAATGACATAAAACCTTTGTGATTTATAAATTATAGAATGTGCATGAAAAGTATTCAAAATATAGATCCCCCTATTAAATTCTATAATATTAAGCTTTGTAAAAGGATTGGAAACAAATAGAGGGCTCAGCTTGAGGCTAGTGCCAAAAGGAGATGAAAGATGTTAAAAATATTATAGCTCATGCGAATGTACTACTCAAGCAACTCTTACTATCATGGTTTGGGAAAGGAACATCCAGTTAGTAGTTAACCATATTACCATTGCCAATAACTTTTGCTATCCTTGATTCATAAAACTTGTGGGAAAATCCTTCTACAAGACCACAAGGAATAGTAGCATTCTGATGACTCGTTTGATTATGTCTACTCAAGTGCTGACCATAAGAGATCTAGTAATGAAGGGATCCCATGAGGTTAAATCCTTTGATCATCCTGGATAAGATAAGCAAGCTGCTTAGGAGGAAAATTTAAGGGTTGTTGAGGGATTTGATGTTTATGTCCTAGTTAAAGGCATATGAGATAGGCTTTGTGCCAAATATAATGATGCTCAATAAGTTCAAGGTGCCAAAATTTGTCAGTATATGAGACTGGAATGCCCCAACATGCACTTAATGTTATACTACAACAAAATGGTAGAAGTTATACACGTAAAAAGTTGCTCTTCCATTTCTTCTAAGATAGCTTGATTGATTATTGACATAACTAAAAGATTGATGTCTTCTCCCAAGTGCAAGAGTGTCGAAGTAATAAATAACCCGACAAGACCGGGGTCGAACCACAAGAAGGTTAATTGTATAAATTATAGATGACAATAATAACAACAATAACAACAATAACAACAACAACAACAATAATAGTAGCAATAATAATACTAATAATACCACTACTAGTAGTAATAATAGTAGTGACACGACAAAAAGATTGATGTCTTCTCCCAAGTGTAGGAGTGTCGAAGTAATAAATAACCCGACAAGACCGGGGTCGAACCACAGGGAGGATATTGTACAAATTATAAATAACAATAATACAACAACAACAACAATAACAACAACAACAACAATAATAATAATAATAAAGAAGAAGAAGAAGAAGATGATGATGATGATGAGATATTAAAGTAAGGATTAACAATGATAATAACAAATGTCAAGGTTAGAGGTTCCACTAATGGTATATCAAACAAGTATAGTATAAACTCTTATTGTTCAATTGGAAACCACACATAAAGGAGGTTCCAATCAGATTATAGATTGTTAACATGTTACATTAGTCATCTCATTCAATTAATGCTAATACTTGTAAATTTCATCAAGCATTCATGATTATAACTTATGTTAACAACAAATCAAGTTCCTTTCATAGCTCAGGTGTCGGTTATACCATACAGTATGGGCTATGAAAGTGCCAAGCATTTGTTGTACCAATTGTTATACAACATAAATCAAGATTAATCATTTAACAAGCAAAGTATTAAAGAGTGAACAAGATAACAAATATAAAACATGTTAGTATTAAACATTAAAGTCCATATTAAGTTTATACCATACTTATTCTTACACCATTAGTGTAACCTTTTCACCTTGACATAATTAACTTAGCTAGACATAATGGAAGAAAGAAAAATAGATAAACAAAATAAGAACATAAAAGTTAACTAAGGAAAGGAAAGGAAATGAAAGGCATAAACTTGATATTAATGAAAACAAAGCATAAAGAATACAAAGAGAGAAAACAAGAGCATGATCTTGATCTGGACACCAAGATGCCTAAATGCATGGCAAATGCCTCCTTTTATAGGCCAAAATTGGGAACTATTGATTTGATGACTAATTGATGAGTAGATGGCCAACCCTTGACTTGGTGACAATCCTTATCTTCTCTTGTCTGCCCAAAACGTCATTGATGACGTCAAAATTAGAGCCACTTGAAAACATGAAAGTTCTAGGCAATTGTCTCAGCTTTCTTGTGTAAAAAATTCAGCTCATTTCGACTTCTAGAACTCCAGATATGGCCAAAATACTGAATAGTGCTCGGGCTGAAGGACAGATTCGGGCTTCTTTGTTGTTGCAATAATTTGGACTTGAAACTGGCATTTTTAGATCTTGGGCTCCATAGGAAAGTTGTAGGCCTATGTCTTACCTTTCCATCCATATAAATTAGGCCTAAATTTGAGATCTATAGCTCTAGATATGACCCAATTACCGAACAGTGTTTTGGTTTGGATTGCACCGACATCTCTTTTCTAAGTTTGATTATCTCTTTGCCTTTGCAATTGAAGTTCTTAAAGTCATCAATCAATCCTTTCATTTATGTGATAGGCCTGCATTTAAAATGGATATTTACCACAAATTAAAGGTATCTTATATTATTAGATAGATTATTATAAAACATACTTTAGTTAAGGAGTTATTGATACTTGAAGTGCAAAATGATGATATAAAACCATGATAAAAATGCACTTTTGAGTACTAATCAAGTAGTAATAATAATAATAAAGAAAAATAAGAAGAAACAGAAGAAGAAAAGTAGATGAGAACTTTGAGATGGAAAATTAATGTAAGGATTAAACAATGATAACAAACAATGTCAAGGTCAGAGGATCCACTAATGGTATGTCAAACAAGTATAATATAAACTCTTATTATTCAATTGAAAACTACGCACAAAGGAGGTTCCAATCAGATTATGGATTATTAACATAATTACATTAGTCATCTTATTCAATTAATATTAATACTTGTAAATTTCATCAAGCATTCATGATTATAACTTATGTTAACAACAAATCAAGTTCCTTTCATAGCTTAGGTGTCGGTTATACCATACAGTATGGGCTATGAAAGTGCCAAGCATTTGTTGTACCGATTTTTATACAATATTGAGAACTACTCTCTCCTCTACTTAAGCCTTTAGGAGAAATGTATGCAAAATTGCTAAATATAGATTATATGGTCTCTCTTTCATGTCAACCACTAAAGCTTCTCTTCCCAAACTGGTATAAACAAAACCTAACTTATGAGTACCATGCTAAAAACCCTAGTCACAATATTGATACTTGTTCATCATTTAAGAGGAAGCTCTTATAATTATTCAAAACAGGATGGATAACCTTTGAAGATACCCTCAACATCAATTCCACCCCCCTGCCTAATCATACTTTTAATGGTTGGGGAGTAATTGTCTTGGAGTTTGGAAGAGAAAAAAGATAAGCTTTTAAGATTGTATTATATGTTAATGTAAGTCGAGTGTTTGCCAATAAAAAATAAATCAGGTTCAAGAAAAAAGTGATAGTTTTTGTAGGTTCCATAAAGTAATTGGACATAACATTGATGAATGTGAAAAGTTTTCACTAGAAGATACAAATGATGATTTGTGATCTGTTACAAATAGAGAAAGAGGAAAACAATGATGTTGTAAGCATGATAAGTTTCTAAAAAAAGAAAGCAGAAATGTGTAGGCTTCAAAATACTAAGAGCAGTCCACCCAAAGCTTGTCCTAACAAGGCCTGTTATTACCTACAATGGGAATTACAATGTACTGCCTTATAATTATAGATATTCTCCTAATATTGAGGGTCATGCTCTTATTTTTCAAACCGAGATTGATGCATTAACTTGAAGTGGCAAGTGGTTTACACTTGAAGAGTTATAAATGCAATGAAAAAGGCAAATAAATTATAGATGTCATTAAAGAGATGAAAATAAACAAACCCATGAGTGAGAAAGAAGTTAATGAATTCCTAAAGTTGATGAAATATAGTGAGTATACTATAACCATAGATACAATAAAAGTCAATTTTATTAAACCTAGGCCAATATATTGATCCAAGATCCAGGATCTAGCTTGAGTTGTATTTTAAGAAAACCATGTTAGAGTTGATTCGATAAAACACGGACAACTTCACTAGTTAATTATGACTTAATTAAAACTCAATTATATTTAGAAAAAAACAATCATAACATCATCAATTGATTCTTAAAAAAACAACATTGTTTTGATTGATATGGATCAATTTAAATTTACCTGTTTGGTTTATGGGCCAAGTAGGATAAAAATAATTTTGGTGAAAAACAATCAACACACTTGTCATGCCATCATCTTTTTAAAAAAAGTGTCAAGCATTTGATGTACCAATTATTATACAACATAAATTAAGATTAATCATTTAACAAGTAAAGTATTAAGGATTGAACAAGATAACAAATATAAAACATGTTAGTATCAAACATTAAAGTCCATATTAAGTTTATACTATACTTATTCTTACACCATTAGTTTAACCTTTTCACCTTGGCATAATAAACTTAGCTAAAGATAATGAAAGAAAGAAAAATAAATAAGCATAAATAAGATAAAAGTTAACTAAGTAAAGAAAAGAAAATGAAAGGGATAAACTTGATATTAATGAAAACAAAGCATAAACATTACAAAAAATACAAAAAGAGAAAGCGAGAGTATGATCTTGATCTGGACATCAAGATGCTTAAATGCATAGAAAATGCTTTCTTTTATAGGCTAAAATTGAGAACGATTGATTTGATGACTAATTGATAAGTAGGTGACCAATTCTTGACTTGGTGACAATCCTTATCTTCTTTTATCTGCCCAAAACATTATTAATAATATCAAAATTGGAGCCACTTAAAAATATGAAAGTTGTAGGAAATTATCTCAGCTTTCTTATGTAAAAAATTCAGCTCATTTCGACTTCTAGAACTCCAAATATGGCTAAAATACTGAACAGTGCTCGGGCTGGAGAACAGATTCAGGCTTATTTGTTGTTGCAATAATTTGGACTTGAAAATGACCTTTTTAGATCTTGGGCTCCTATGAAAATTGTAGGCCTATGTCTTACTTTTCCATCTATAGAAAGTAGACCTAAATCTGAGATCTATAGCTTCAGATATGATCCAATTACCGAACAGTGTTTCGGTTTGGATTGCACCGACATATCTTTTCTAAGTTTGACCATCTATTTATCCTTTCAATTTCAGTTATTAAATTCATCAATCAATCTTTTTGATTTATGTGATAGGCTTGCATTTAAAATAAACATTTATGTTGCGATGTCATAGTCGCACAAATTAATTACCCTAGCTTAAAACACAACACACAAGATAGTATAGAGCAAGGGGTCGATCCCACAAGGAAGATTTAGTTTAGATTTTTATGCTATATGTTATACAATTAGGGGGTTTTGATTTGTGATGATCTAACCTATGGAAGAAATTAAACTAGCGAACAAAATCAATTGAAATAGAAATTTATCAAGAAAACAAACCTTGGTTGCAAGCACACATCCACCAACAAAAATTACAACTGATCTTTGAAATAAAACTACAATTTATATTCTGAATTTTTATCTTTTCTTAATATTGGTTAATTAACGGATCCGCTGTATAACTAACCTTAACCAACAAGCAATCACAATGTCCACATTAATGATTTAGTGCAATGGCAGCCCTAAGAACTAGATATTTAAGTGTTCTCCCTAAGTTTAATAATGTAGTTCTGCCACAATTATCAAGCTTAGTTGATTCACAAGTTCATACATCACAACTCTGGTTTTGATATCAAACTTAGCAATAAATTGTTCACAATAATAATTTAGAGTTCCGCTCTAGCAATTATCAACAACAATCATAGAAAATATGCATAGGAAAACAATCATACTCGTTCATACTATAAACTGAAAATAAAAGGAAGAATAAATCTCATGGTTCTTGAAATCTGAAGGTTTATTGTGTCCTTGCAACCAAGAAAAGAGCTTAGTCTTGTATAACTATTGAATAACTACTCTTAAAGAATGAAGAGAGCATGATTTTTTAGGTTTGTAGAGGAGAGAATTTGTGTTTCTTAACTTCTAGCTGCTACCCCCCTTCTCTCCTCTCTTTCTCTTTTTATATGCTAAGAAACCCTAGTTCTTAATTTACAAAGTAGTCCTCCTTTAAGTTGACAATTCACATTTAAGTACTTCAATAACTATTTTTCCTAAAAAAGAGAAATATCCTTGCATGAAATCTTTAAACTCTGAGTTAGAGGAGCTAAATTGCTGATATAAATTTTTTTTATGATAGTTTAGAAGCTTCAAAACGTAATTTGGACTCATTTCTTCACGAAACCTGATTGTCGGCAAAATTCAGTTGTCATCTTTGAAAAATCATATCTCCCTCATATAATATTTTTTTGGCTGAAATTTAGAATGTTTACCGAAATTTGAGTCAGGGATCCAACAAAATTGAGTTTGCATAAATTGAACTTCTATAGCTTCAGATATTGAATTTTGAATAGACATAGGTCAATAGTGGCAGAATGCGAGATTTGAATTTGAAGGATGTGATTTCCATGATCTTCCTCTTTTTATTTTTCTTGCATTACATTTCCAGAAAGGTATGGATGTTAGCTTTTTAATGCCACTGGAATCACTTCATTTCAATCTCTAGAACTCATGCTTTGCACAAAACATTGACTGAATATCAAATCTGCCAATTATCTCCAATTTAATTCTTTTTGCATTTTTCATCCAAAAGTGCCTTCAAAACATAAAATAAAGAATATCAAGGCATTTTACATATAAAACATGGACAAAAAATTAGGTAAATATGGGTGAAACTATCAAATAATATGATTACATCAAATACCCCTACACTTTGTTCTTGCTCGTCCTCGAGAAAGAATAAATCAAATTAAATTGAAAATAACCATGATCAATCTCTTAATCTCCCATCAATGTCCAAGAGTACAAACATTATAAATAAGAATATAATAAAAAAGGATAAAATAAATAATTCTTTATGAATTTGTTTACATGCAAACTTCAAAATTCAATCAATCGTCGAGATTTAAATGAAATCTATGTCATGCCAAAGTGATAGGTCCTCTCATTGATATACACTCCAACACTTATGTGTTTAGGGTTTATGTGTTTAAATCTCTCAAATTCAATCAAAGAGTATGTTCTACCATAAAATTGCTTTTCAATCTCATCTCCATTACTAACATATTACAAACAATGCATGAATCAAAAGGTCTTATTTTCCGGTTGTAAAGGGGCTAAGGTTAAGGTGAGGTAAAAGAGAGTAAAAGAAAAGGTTTAAATCAAAGAAAGTAGAGCATTCTGAAAAATAATATTTCAAACAAGATATTCCATCAAAGCTCATAAATTTTTCATCTTTAATCACCAATGCTTAACTCATTTTAATTTTAAGCTCTTTTAACATAAAATCTTGAGAACATAAAGGAACTTCTTTTTTCTTCTTTTTTTTTTGTAATTCTACCCATCTTTTCATCAAGCATCACTTCTTTTATCTTTTCACATAATTTCTAACCATAATTCCATGAAGTATCACAAGCATATGATCTACTAATCCTTGGCCAGGGAAAAAGGAAAATATATATAAAGTTAAAGCTTATACATGGATAAAGCAAAAGAAAGATAAACAAGCTTAAAAGGGGCTCACTAAGGATAATATGCTTTAGGTTGACTTTTTGGTTCAAGTGATTTAAAATTACTAATGCCTTTATCATCTTCATGTATATTTATAATGGAATATAATCTCAATAAGATATGAAGCAAGTTCTAGAGACATATATCATTGAAAGAATGCACACTCAAAGAATATAATGTGGAAGGCTCAAAAACTTGAAGTGGTATAACACTATAAAGTCAACATGGCATATTCTCAAAGTCAATCCCTAAACCAAGTAAACCTTAAAATTTGCATGTATACTCTTTCATTTGATTTATATCTTCATCTATCTCAATTAATTCTCATACATAATACTCATATTCTCAGAAACCAATGGGAGTTAAAAAGATCAAACACAATTTTTTAAAAAACAAACAACAAAGAAAACAAAAATTCTCCCAATACCCCCACACTTAAAACACAACATTGTCCTCAATGTTGAAATAAAAGCAAAGGAACATAAGAGAATGACAAAAAATAAATTAAAATACAAAAAAATAAAAGATAAGGAAAAAGAAAGCAAATCTAATTTTTTTTTGTGTGCTGGGTTGCCTCCCAGTAAACACTTTTGTTTTATGTCATTGGCTTGACATGTGGCATGCTCATTTTTCATAGATTGGTTCAGCTAACTCTACAGAAGCTGTGAGTTTTGCCGTCCAACCTTCATAGAAAGGTTTCAAACGATGTCCATTGACCTTGAGTACTTTGCTGGTTTCTAAACTTATAATTTCAACTACATCATAAGAAAAAATATTAGAAACAACAAAAGGGTCTAATCCAACGAGAGCATAATTTTCCAGGAAAAAGTTTCAAACGCGAATGATAAAGAAGGACTTTATCTCCAACATGAAATTCCTTTCTTGTAAGCATTTGATCATGAAGATTCTTAGTCTTTTCTTTGTAAATCCTTACATTCTCATAAGCATCATTTTGAATTTCTTCCAACTCTTGTAGTTGCAATTTTCTTGCAATCCCAGCAACATCATAATCCATGTTGCATTGTTTAATGGCCCAAAAAGCTTTGTGTTCAAGCTCCACCGGTAGATGACATGCTTTCCTATAAATCATTCTATAAGGTGACATTTCTATAGGTGATTTATAAGCAGTTCTATAAGCCCAAAGTGCATCTCCAAGGCGTAGACTCCAATCTCGTCGGTTAGGTTGCACTATTTTCTCCAAAATGGACTTGATTTCTCAATTGAAAATTTCAGCTTGACCATTCGTTTACGGATGATATGCTGTGGAAGTTCGATGAGTCACATGATATTTGCGTAGCAATGCTTCCATGGAACAATTGCAAAAATGAGTGTCACGATCACTAACGATAGCTTTAGGGATGCCAAACCTATCAATTATGCCAAACTCTAAAACAACCTTAGCATCGTTAGTTCGTGTGGCTTTCACCTCAATCCATTTGGAAACATAATCAACAACAAGAAGAATATAAAGATTTCCAAAAGAAGAAGGAAATGGACCCATAAAGTCAATACCCCAAACATAAAAAATTTCACTTACAAGAATATTTGTTAAAGGCATTTGATTTTTATGAGTGATATTACCTGTTCTTTGGCATTTTTCACATGATTTGCAGAAGTGATATGCATCTTTAAAAATAGAAAACTAATAGAAACCACTTTCAAGTACTTTATGGGCCGTTCTTTTTACTCCAAAATGTCCACCACAAGAATGAGAATGACAAAAGGTGAGAATGGAATGAAATTCATCCTGTGGTACACATCTCCTTACTACATGATCCACACAAAATTTCCACAAGTAAGGAGTGTCCCAAAAATAATATTTAGCACTAACTCGTAACTTGTCATTTTTATGAGTGATATTACCTGTTCTTTGGCATTTTTCACATGATTTGCAGAAGTGATATGCATCTTTAAAAATAGAAAACTAATAGAAACCACTTTCAAGTACTTTATGGGCCGTTCTTTTTACTCCAAAATGTCCACCACAAGAATGAGAATGACAAAAGGTGAGAATGGAATGAAATTCATCCTGTGGTACACATCTCCTTACTACATGATCCACACAAAATTTCCACAAGTAAGGATGTAGACAAACCTGGAGGGAATTCTTTGGTGACTAAATAGTTCATACCATAGTCTTGTAGAGGAATGTAGCACATACAATTGTTCATCAGGAAATGTTTCTCTTATTATTTCGGTTGGAATATCCTCGGTCCTTAGTCGACTTAAGTGATCAGCCACATGGTTTTCGGCACCTTTTTTGTCTTTGATCTCATGATCGAATTCTTGTAAAAGCAAGATTCACCTAATCAATCTTGGTTTGGACTCCTTCTTCTTCAAAAGATACTTGAGAGCTACATGGTTAGTAAAAACAATGACTTTTATACCAAATAGATATGACCTGAATTTTTCTAGAGCAAACACCACTGCAAAAAGTTCCTTTTCAGTTGTATGGTAATTGCATTATGCTCCATCTAACATGTGAGAAACATAGGCAATAACATGCAAATTCTTCCCAATTCTTTGGCCAAGCATAATGCCTACCACATAGTCACTTGCATTACACATTATCTCAAAAGGTTCATCCTAATTTGGTGGTTGAATGATAGGGGCAGATGTGACACATCTCTTAAGCTCATCATGGGCATTTTTACAAGCTTGATCAAACACAAAATCCACTTCTTTGGCTAATAGTTTGCACAAGGGTACTGTAATCTTTGAGAAATCTTTGATTAAACGTCGATAAAAACCTACATGGCCTAGAAAAGAACGAACTTCCCTCACGCATGAGGGGTAAGGCAATGATGAAATAACATCTATCTTAATTTTATCAACTTGTAATCCACATAAAGATACAACATGCCCAAGAACTATTCCTTGTTCTACCATAAAATAACACTTTTCATAGTTCAAGACAAGGTTTGTTTCAATGCACCTTTTTAGGATCAAAGATAAATTTTCTAGACATTTATCAAAAGAATCACCATACACCATGAAATCATCCATAAAAACCTCGATTATTCTTTCAACATGGTCAGAAACAATACTCATCATACATCTTTGAAAAGTTGCAGGAGCATTACAAAGACCAAAAGGCATTCTCCTATATGCATATGTACCAAATGAATATGTAAATGTAGTTTTTTCTTGATCCTCGGGATTAATAACAATATGATTGTATCCATTATATCCATCAAGAAAGCAATAAAAAGACTTACCTGCTAGGCATTCAAGCATTTGATATATGAATGGTAATGGGAAATGATCTTTGCATATAGAAAGATTGAGCTTTCTGTAATCAACACACATTCTCCACCCACTCGAGATGCGAGTAGGAATGAGCTCATCATTTTTGTTATTCACCAACGTGATTCCAGTCTTTTTAAACACCATATGGATTGGTGTCACCCATTTACTGTTAGTGTGATGTAATCATATTATTCAATAGTTTCACCCATATTTACCTAATGTTTTGTCCATGTTTTATATGTAAAATACCTTGATATTCTTTGTTTTATGTTTTGAAAGCACTTTTGGATGAAAAATGCAAAAAGGAGTAAATTGGAGATAATTGGCAGATTTGATTTTCAGTCGATGTTTTGTGCAGAGTGTAAGTTCTGGAAATCAAAATGAAGTGATTCCAATGGCACTAAAAAGCTAACATCGATACCTTTCTAGAAATATAATGCAAGAAAAATAAAAAGAGGAAGATCATAGAAATCACATCCTTCAAAGTCAAATCTCGGATTCTTCCATTGTTGACCTTTGTCTATTCAAAATTCAATATCTGGAGCTGTAGAAGTTCAATTTATACAAAATTAATTTTGTTGGATTCCTGATTCAAAGGTCTATAAACGCTCCAAATTTCATCCAAAAACAATGTCAGATGAGGAAGAGATGATTTTTCAAAAATAACAACTGAATTTTACCAACAATCAGGTTTAGTGAAGAAATGAGTCCAAATTATGTTTTGAAACTTCTAAATCGTCATCCAAGTTTTTATATCAGCAATTTAGCTCCTCTAAGTTAGAGTTTAAAGATTTCATGCAAGGCTATTTCTCTTTTTTAGGGAAAATAGTTATTTAAGTACTTAAATATCAATTGTCAACTTAAGGGAGGACTACTTTGTAAATTAGGAACTAGGGTTTCTTAGCATATAAAAAGAAAGAGAGAGAGGGGAGAGAAGGGGGGCAGCAGCCAGAAGTTAAGAAATATAAATTCTCTCCTCTACAAACCCAAAAAATCATGCTCTCTTTATTTTTTAAGAGTAGTTGTTCAATAGTTATGCAAGGCTAAGCTCTTTTCTTAGTTGCAAGGACATAACAAACCTTCGGATTTTAAGAATCGTGAGATATATTCTTCCTTTTATTTTCAGTTTATATTATGAATAAGTATGATTGTTTTCCTATGCATATTTTCTATGATTGTTGTTGATAATTGCTAGAGCGAAACTCTAAGTTATTATTGTGAACAATTTATTGCTAAGTTTGATATCAAAATCGAAGTTGTGATGTATGAACTTGTGAAGCAACTAAGCTTGATAATTATGGCGGAACTACATTATTAAACTTAGGAAGAACACTTAAATATCTAGTTCTTAGGGCTGCCATTGAACTAAATCATTACTGCGGATATTGTGATTGTTTGTTGGTTAAGGTTAGTTATACGGCGGATCCGTTAATTAACCAACATTAAAAAAAGATAAAAATTCAGAATATAAATTGTAGTTTTGTTTCAAGGATCAGTTCTAATTTCCGTTGGTGGATGTGTGTTTACAACTAAGGTTTGTTTTCTTGATAAATTTTGAGTTCAATTGATTTTGTTTGCTAGTTTAATTTCTTCCATAATTTAGATCATTACAAATCAAAAACCCCTAATTGCATAACGTACAACATAAAAATCTGAACTAAATTTTTCTTGTGGGATCGACCCCTTGCTTGCTCTATACTATCTTGTGTGTTGTGTTTTAAGCTAGGGTAATTAATTTGTGCGACTAGGATATCACAACACAGTGATGGGGTAAATGAATCCTGCATCTAACAGTTTTAAAATTTTAGCTTTCACTACCTCCATCATAGGGGGGTTCAACCTCCTTTACATTTTCCTTGTTGGTTTAGCGTTGTCCTCCAATAGTATGTGATGCATACACATGAGGGACTAATGCCCTTGATGTCAGCTAAAGTCATTCAATAGCCATCTTGTGATCACACAACAACTTCACAAGTTTTTTCTCTTGTATACTCATCAAACCTTTTGCTATGATAATGGGAAATGTATTGTTGTCACCAATGAATACATACTTCAAATTATCGAGCAAAGGTTTTAATTCTAACTCGGAGGCCTAAAAAATAGATGGAAAAAGCTTTTTATGTGAGAGTAATAAATCAATAAAGACATTACCATGGGGAATAGTTTGTAAAGCTTGTAAGGCTAATACTGATTCGTGCATGTTCTGGGGAACACATATGTGCCTCTCCATCTCTTTTATCTTGGTGAAATCATAGCCATAGCTTAAAGCTATGCTTAATCCATCTTCACAATTAAAATCACAAACTTACTGCACACACTTGTCAATTTGGTCATAGCATGTGATAGAATAAACATTGTTATAAGAATATTTCATTGCATCATGAAAATTGAATTCAATTTTTTCATCTCTTACCTCCATAGACAAGGTATCCTTACCACAATCAATCTTTGTGTCCTTGCAAACAATATAGGAGTGTTGGTTGATGAATCATAAGAATCATGTTCCATATCAAGAATATAAAAGTCACATGGAATAACCAAAGCATTAATCTTGACTAGGACATCCTCTATCACACCAAGTGGGTAAACCAAACTACGATCCGCAAGTTGTATTACAATACTAGTTTTATGCAAAGGCTCAAGACTAAGAGAATCATAAACATGTTTGGGCATAACACTAATGGATGCACCTAAATCACACAAGGCCCTTTTAAAACTAGCATTACCAATAACACATGGGATAGTAAACGCACCTGGGTCCTTTTGCTTCAAAGGCATATTTTTTTGAACAACAGCAGACACAACTTCACTCATACTTACCATTTCATGACCTTTCAATTTGAAAGCTCTATTGGTAGTACACAACTCCTTTAAAAATTTGGTATACTTGGGAATTTTCTTGATAGCATCAAGCAAAGGAATGTGGAGTTCTACTTTCTTGAAAACCTTTAAAATCTCTTTTTCTTTGTCCTCTTTCTTTGACCTAGAAGAACTCACAGGAAAGGGTGGAATTCTTTAAAACTAGAATTCATTGAGTGAGGAGTTACCTTTGGAGTGTTGGTCGATGTTTTAGTTTGTAGAGGAGGATGATGTTCCTTCTTTGTACTCAATTCAGTTTCTATCTCTTCTTTTTCCTCCATCTCAATTTGTTTTGATCTTTTCTCTTCAAGTTCTTTTCCACTTCTCAACATGATCGCACTTTCTCTTCAAGTTCTTTTCCACTTCTCAACATGATCGCACTAACATTCTCTTTTAGATTCAATGTTTAGGAGGGCAATTTTCCATTCATTTGTGCCTCCAATTTCCCTAAACTTGAAGCTACTTACCCCATTTGCTTCTCCAAGTTATGAATACTTGACCTTGTTTCCTGTTGAAAAGACATGACATTTTGTTATAAGGTAACAGTATTAGAAGCCAAAGTTTTCATCATCTCACGTAGATCATCATTGGATGATGACCCCGTAACATTGGAGTTTGTGAATGGAGGGGGTTGTCTTGCTTGATAATTTTGTTAGGGCTGAAATCCATGAGGATGGAACTATCGGCCTTGATTGCCTTGTTGGGATGGGTTACCATAGCGTAAGTTAGGATGATCTCCCCATCCGGAATTGTACGTGTTGGAAAAGGGATCGTATTTATACTGGGACTATCCATTGAATGCTCCATCAATTGCATGAGCTTGTTCAATGTAATCTTCTTGCATTGTTGGGCACATATCTGAAGCATGTCCTTGTAAGGAGCATATGCTACAAATTTTCACTTGTTGCACATTTCCACAAGCCAAAGAACGTATAAGAGAAGTAAGATCATTAACTTTATTTTTAAGGTTAGAAATACTTACCTCATTTACTCGTTTGTTAGAGAAGTCTCCATGAGTGCCAAACTGTTTTGAGTTAGCTGCCATGTTTTAGATCAATTGGAGTGCAGCCTTGGGTGTCTTATCCACCAATGCACCTCCACTTGCAAAATCAATGATACTACAGTCAATAGGCATCAATCCTTCATAGAAATATTGAATGAGTAGCTGATCGGGTATTTGATGATGAGGGCATTGAATGCATAGTTGCTCAAATCTTTCCCAATACTCGGAGATTATCCCTCCATGAGATTGTCGAATCCCACATATTTCTTTCCTTATGTTGGCAACTCGAGATGCTGGGAAATACTTCTTAAGGAAAATCTTCATAGCATTCCACATTCCAATAGATCCTGGGAGAATAGAGAAAAGTCATGCCTTTGTTGCCCCTTTTAAAGAGAAAGGGAAAGCTTTCAACTTAATTTGTTCTTCATCAACTCCATTTGGTTTCATGCCAACACAAACCATATGAAACTCCTTGAGATGAGTATGAGGATCTTCTCCTACAAGACCATTAAATATTGGTAACAAATGTATAAAACCAGATTTTCGCTCAAAGTTTACATTATTGTCGATGTTTATACATAGTGGCTGATTTTCCACATTAAGAGTAGTAAGCTCCTTAAGTGTTTGTTGTCGTACAATAGCCATGGTGTTGAGACAAGCTTCCTTTCGTAACCTGCGTAAAGTTTTGTCTATTTCAAGATCCAACTGCACTTGACTTTGATTAGTAGAATGTGTTACTGGCATAAATCATTAAGAAAACTCAAAAGAAACCAACCACACAAAATATCAAAAACAATATAAATTGTACGAAAATCCTACGTTAGAACAC
This sequence comes from Populus ilicifolia, assembly GCA_015708895.1. Lineage (NCBI taxonomy): Eukaryota > Viridiplantae > Streptophyta > Magnoliopsida > Malpighiales > Salicaceae > Populus > Populus ilicifolia. The sequence continues at coordinate 31,441 of SRLM01001758.1, read as the reverse complement.
TAAAAATGCCTTAAAATCTTAGAAAACAGTGGAATTTGGCCTTAATAGGGTAGGGCTTGTAGTGAACTACTAGTCTTGTTCAAAACGTCGTTTTCCTTCAGGAAAAGAGAAGTTGAAACCTAATTCCACAAACAATTTTGTTTTGAACAGTACCGCCACCACAAATAAACAGTACCACCATAAACAAAAATTTTGTTTCTCTTTTTTTTTTCAGAAATATAAATAAAAAAATCACAGCAACTAAAAATAACAGTACAAGCACAAGAATTAACTAAAATTACTTCCCCGACAACAGCGCCAAAATTGTTGCGATGTCATGGTCGCACAAATTAATTACCCTAACTTAAAACACAATACACAAGATAGTATAGAGCAAGCAAGGGGTTGATCCCACAAGAAAGATTTAGTTTAGATTTTAATGCTATACATTATGCAATTGGGAGGGTTTTGATTTGTGATGATCTAAACTATGGAAGAAATTAAACTAGCAAACAAAATCAATTGAAATAGAAATTTATCAAGAAAACAAACCTTGGTTGCAAGCACACATCCACCAACAAAAATTACAACTGATCTTTGAAATAAAACTACAATTTATATTCTGAATTTTTATCTTTTCTTAATATTGGTTAATTAACGGATCCGCTGTATAACTAACCTTAACCAACAAGCAATCACAATGTCCGCATTAATGATTTAGTTCAATGGCAGCCCTAAGAACTAGATATTTGAGTGTTCTCCCTAAGTTTAATAATGTAGTTCTGCCACAATTATCAAGCTTAGTTGCTTCACAAGTTCATACATCACAACTCTGGTTTTGATATCAAACTTAGCAATAAATTGTTCACAATAATAATTTAGAGTTCCACTCTAGCAATTATCAATAACAATCATAGAAAATATGCATAGGAAAACAATCATACTCATTCATACTATAAACTGAAAATAAAAGGAAGAATAAATCTCACGGTTCTTGAAATCTGAAGGTTTATTGTGTCCTTGCAACCAAGAAAAGAGCTTAGCCTTGCATAATCATTAAACAACTACTCTTAAAGAATGAAGAGAGCATGATTTGTTTTTGGGTATGTAGAGGAGAGAATTTGTGTTTCTTAACTTCTGGCTGCTACCCCCCTTCTCTCCTCTCTCTCTTTCTTTTTATATGCTAAGAAACCCTAGTTTATAATTTACAAAGTAGTCCTCCCTTAAGTTGACAATTGACATTTAAGTACTTCAATAACTATTTTCTCTAAAAAAGAGAAATATCCTTGCATAAAATCTTCAAACTCTGATTTAGAAGAGCTACATTACTGATATAAAAATTTTGATGATGGTTTAGAAGCTTCGAAACGTAATTTGGACTCATTTCTTCACGAAACTTGATTGTTGATAGAATTCAGTTATCATTTTTGAAAAATCATATCTCCCTCATATAACATCATTTTTTGCTGAAATTTGGAGCGTTTACGACCTTTGAGTCAGGAATCCAACAAAATTGAGTTTGCATAAATTGGACTTCTATAGCTCTAGATATTGAATTTTGAATAGACAAAGGTCAACAGTGGCAGAATGCGAGATTTGACTTTGAAGGATGTGATTTTCATGATCTTCCTCTTTTTATTTTTCTTGTATTACATTTCAGGAAGGTATGGATGTTAGCTTTTTAGTGCCACTAGAATTACTTCATTTCGATCTTTAGAACTCACGCTCTGCACAAAACATTCACTAAATATCAAATTTGCCAATTATCTCCAATTTACTCATTTTTGCATTTTTCATCCAAAAGTGCCCTCAAAACATAAAATAAAGAATATCAAGGCATTTAACATATAAAACATGTACAAAATATTAGGTAAATATGAGCAAAACTATCGAATAATATGATTACATCAATTTACCAAAAATTAAAAGTATCTTACATTATTAGATATATTATTATAAAACATGCTTTAGTTAATGAGTTATTGATACTTCAAGTGTAAAATGATGATATAAAACCTTGATAAAAACACACTTTTATGTATCAATCAATTATATACTAACTTTGTACATGACCTTGGATAACACAAGGGTTAAAAAATTGAGTGATCTTGTTGATGCTTTTTTAAAATAATAAAAGTTCAATATAGATATTGCTCTGGATCAAATGAGCTTGATGGTGATGGAGAAGAGCAACATAAAAACCATAAACGAGTACGTTTATAGGTGGAAAAAAAAGGCAATGCATTTACAACCATATTTGTTGGATAAAGAGATGGTGAATCTATGCACCAATAATTTTAAGTCCTTGTATTATAGGCATTTGATGGGTAGCTTTGCCCAATATTTTTTTTATATTATTTTTATTACTAAGAATAGAATAAGGGATAAGAGCTGGTAGAATATCAGAACCATTAAGAAGAAGGAGTTTATTTAGGGGGGAAATGATGTTGAAGTTAAAAATGTGGGAAAAGGGTATAAAGGTAAGAGGAATTACGAAACCTAAAGCTATTAGACTCTGTCTTCCTAGATATCCAACATTAACTTTGCTAATCCTTTTCTTGTAAACAACCCACTAACTTGTTGGAAAATCAAGCAAAAAAAAATCCAATGAGAGCTTACCAAAAAAACCAAAAACTACTCTCTCCTCTACTTAAGCCTTTAGGAGAAATGTATGCAAAATTGCTAAATATAGATTATATGGTCTCTCTTTCATGTCAATCACTAAAGCTTCTCTTCCCAAACTGGTATAAACAAAACCTAACTTATGAGTACCATGCTAAAAACCCTAGTCACAATATTGATACTTGTTCATCATTTAAGAGGAAGCTCTTATAATTATTCAAAACAGGATGGATAACCTTTGAAAATACCCTCAACATCAATTCCACCCCCCTGCCTAATCATACTTTTAATGGTGGGGGAGTAATTGTCTTGGAGTTTGGAAGAGAAAAAAGATAAGCTTTTAAGATTGTATTATATGTTAATGTAAGTCGGGTGTTTGCCAATAAAAAATGAATCAGGTTCAAGAAAAAAGTGATAGTTTTTGTAGGTTCCATAAAGTAATTGGACATAACATTGATGAATGTGAAAAGTTTTCACTAGAAGATACAAATGATGATTTGTGATCTGTTACAAATAGAGAAAGAGGAAAACAATGATGTTGTAAGCATGATAAGTTTCTAAAAAAAGAAAGCAGAAATGTGTAGGCTTCAAAATACTAAGAGCAGTCCACCCAAAGCTTGTCCTAACAAGGCCTGTTATTACCTACAATGGGAATTACAATGTACTGCCTTATAATTATAGATATTCTCCTAATATTGAGGGTCATGCTCTTATTTTTCAAACCGAGATTGATGCATTAACTTGAAGTGGCAAGTGTTTTACACTTGAAGAGTTATAAATGCAATGAAAAAGGCAAATAAATTATAGATGTCATTAAAGAGATGAAAATAAACAAACCTATGAGTGAGGAAGAAGTTAATGAATTTCTAAAGTTGATGAAATATAGTGAGTATACTATAACCATAGATACAATAAAAGTCAATTTTATTAAACCTGGGCCAATATATTGACCCAAGATCCAGGATCTAGCTTGAGTTGTATTTTAAGAAAACCATGTAAGAGTTGATTCGATAAAACATGGACAACTTCACTAGTTAATTATGACTTGATTAAAACTCAATTTTATTTAGAAAAAAACAATCATAACATCATCAATTGATTTTTAAAAAAACAACATTGTTTTGATTGATATGGATCAATTTAAATTAAATTTACCTGCTTGGTTCATAGGCCAAGTAGGATAAAAATAATTTTGGTGAAAAACAATCAACACACTTGTCATGCTAATTAGTACTCAAAAGTGCATTTTTATCATGGTTTTATATCATTATTCTGCATTTGAAGTATCAATAACTCCTTAACTAAAGTACGTTTTATAATAATCTATCTAATAATATAAGATACCTTTAATTTGTGGTAAATGTCCATTTTAAATGCAGGACTATCACATAAATGAAAGGATTGATTGATGACTTTAAGAACTTCAATTGCAAAGGCAAAGAGATGATCAAACTTAGAAAAGAGATGTCGGTGCAATCCAAACCAGAACACTGTTCGGTAATTGGGTCATATCTGGAGCTATAGATCTCAGATTTAGGTCTATTTTATATGGATGGAAAGGGAAGAAATAGGCCTATAACTTTCATATGGAATCCAAGATCTAAAAAGGCCATTTTCAAGTCCAAATTGTTGCAACAACAAAGAAGCCCGAATCTATCCTTTAGCCCGAGCACTGTTCAGTATTTTGGCCATATCTGGAGTTCTAGAAGTTGAAATGAGCTGAATTATTTACACAAGAAAGACGAGACAATTTCCTAGAACATTCATGTTTTTAAGTGGCTCTAATTTTGACATCATCAATGATGTTTTGGGCAGACAAGAGAAGATAAAGATTGTCATCAAGTCAAGGGTTGGCCACCTACTCATCAATTAGTCATCAAATCAATAGTTCCTAATTTTGGCCTATAAAAGGAGGCATGTGCCATGCATTTAGGGATCTTGGTGTCTAGATCAAGATCATGCTCTTGTTTTCTCTCTTGTATTTTTTGTATTGCTTATGATTTGTTTTCATTAATATTAAGTTTATGCTTTTCATTTCCTTTCCTTTACTTAGTTAATTCTTATCTTACTCATGTTCTTATTTTCTTTATTTATTTTTCTTTCTTTCATTATGTCTAGTTAAGTTTATTATGTCAAGGTGAAAATGTTACACTAATGGTGTAAGAATAAATATCATATAAACTTAATATGGACTTTAATGTTTGATAGTAACATGTTTTATTTTTGTTATCTTGTTCACTCTTTAATACTTTGCTTGTTAAATGGCTAATCTTGATTTATGTTGTATAACAATTGGTACAACAAATGCTTGGCACTTTCATAGCCCATAATGTATGGTATAACCGACACCTGAGCTATGAAAGGAACTTGATTTGTTGTTAACATAAGTTATAATTATGAATGCTTGATGAAATTTACAAGTATTAGCATTAATTGAATAAGATTACTAATGTAATCATGTGAACAATCTATAATCTGATTGGAACCTCCTTTATGTGTGGTTTCCAATTGAACAATAAGAGTTTATACTATACTTGTTTGACATACCATTAGTGAATTATTATCATTGTTTAATCCTTACTTTAATATTTCATCTCAAAGTTCTCATCATCTTCTTCTTCTTTATTATTGTTATTATTATTGTTATTATTATTAGTATTAGTATTATTACTACTAGTATTAGTAGTACTATTATTATTATTATTATTATTATTATTATTACTGTTATTATTGTTATTGTTATTATTGTTTATTGTTGTATTATTGTTATTTATAATTTGTACAATGACCTCCCTGTGGTTCGACCCCGGTCTTGCCGGGTTATTTATTACTTCGACACTCCTGCACTTGGGAGAAGACATCAATCTTTTCATCGTGTCAAGTTTTTGGCGCCGTTGCCGGGGAGGTAAGTTTTGCATAAATTATAATATTTATTTTATTTTCACTTTTCACTTTTCTTGTATATAACTTTGTTTCTTTTTTCTTATTTCTTCTTCTTTTATTTTCTTTTTCCATTTATTTTATTCCTACACATGTATGAGAGTGTGGTCACATACATCAAGTAGTAGACTGTTGGGTATCCTCATCATTTTCAGAAAATATGGCTGAAGAAGATAATCAATCACTTCATAATGAGAATAATGAGAATAACCGTGCTAGAACACTTAGAGACCACATGAATCCAACAAGAACAAGTGCATCATCATGCATAGTTTTTCCTCCCGACACATCTCATTTTAATTTTAAACCAGACATTATTCAACTTTTACCTTCTTTTCATGGTTTTGAATTGAAAAATCCATACTTGCATTTAAGGGAATTTGAGGAGGTGTGCAACACATGTAATAATTTAAATTGTAGCATGAATACCATCAGATTAAAGCTTTTTCCTTTTTCATTAAAAGATAAAGCTAGAACATGGCTACAAATTTGAGACCAGGATCCATTCGTGCTTGGGATGAAATGCAACAACAGTTTTTAAAGAAGTTTTTCTCATCTCTTAGAACAAACTCTTTCAAAAGACAAATCACCACTTTCACTCAAAAACCAGGAGAAACATTTTACCAATGTTGGGATAGGTATGGAGACTTGCTTAGTACTTGCCCTTATCATAGTTTTGAAACATGGAGATTGGTTTCACATTTTTATGAAGGGTTAACACCTAAAGATAGGTAAATGGTTGAATTGATGTGGAATGAAACTTTTAAAGATAAAAACCCTGATGAAGCAATTTAATACTTAGATTTGTTAGTTGAAAATGCTTAAAATTGGGACACCGCAGGTACTTATGAGGCACTGAGTAAAACCCAACCTCATACATCTAGTGGAGGTATGTACAACCTTAGGGAAGATCATGACCTTCAAGCCAAGTTTGCATCTTTAGCTAGAAAAGTCGAGGCACTAGAATTGAAAAAGAGTGAGCAATTAAAATTTATTGAAAATATTGCATGTCAAATATATGAAACAAATAAACATTCATGACCAAACACAGGAAAGTCAATCACAACTCTGAAATTTTTGAAACTTTCAAACAGGTAAGAATCAATATACCTTTGCTGGATGTTATTAAACAGGTTCCTTCCTATGCTAAATTTTTTAAAGATCTATGCACTGTGAAGAGGAAACTAAATGTGAAAAAGAAAGCCTTTCTAGCCGAACAAGTAAGTGCTATTCTTCAGAACAATAATGCTTTGAAATATAAAGACCCTAGTTGTCCTACAATTTCTTGCTTTATTGGAGAGCATAAAATTGAAAGAGCCTTACTTGATCTTGATGCTAGTGTGAATTTACTTCCATATTCAGTTTTTCAGAGTCTCAATCTAGGTGAGTTAAAACCAACTTCTATAACTCTTTTACTTGCTGATAGATCTGTAAAAGTGCCTAGAGGAATAATTGAAGATGTGTTAGTACAAGTCGATAAATTCATTTATCCGGTGGATTTTGTTGTCTTGGACACACAACCTGTTGAAGCATGTAATTTATTTCTTGTTATTTTAGGACGTCCATTTCTTACAACTTCTAACGCGTTGATTAATTATAGGAATGGACTAATGAAACTATCATTTGGAAACATGACATTGAAGATGAATATTTTCAACATTTGTGTTAAATGTTAATGGTTATTATGATAAGTTGTCTTTTCTTGATCATGCTATGGAACAGGAATTTCTAAGTTATACGACAAATCATAATCTTTGTTGCTACTGCTGAATAATTGATTGACCAACTACAATCTTTCATTCCTATAATTGATCCTTCCATGAGTCGCATAAATTGGTCAACTAAAGAAAGCCGTAAAAAGCTTAGATTGGATTTGTGAATATTTGTGTCTTTTGGTTTTATTATTGTGTTTTGTTGTTTCTTATATTTTTTTAGTGTGTTTCAAGTTTGTCAGTGTTCATTATTTCAGGTGATATTTTCCATACTCTATATTTCTACCTTTAAATATTGAAGACAATGTCTTGTTTTAGTTGGGGGGGTAGGGTAGTAGCTAAAAAAAAACTGTGTTTTCTATTTCATAAAGCATGTGCAAAATGGTTGTTACTATGATGGTAGAATAAGGAGAATCTTTTATGACTCTTGAGACACATCTTAGTAATTATTCGTAACAAGGTGTATCATAATACTTCTTGAAATATTCAGATTTACAAACTCTTGCATTGTTATCACTTAAGTCTGCTCATATACTTATTTAACATGTATTCTTAAACCTTAATTTACACACATACACTTTAATATATGATTGTGGATTACATATTGGATTATTATATTATTTATGTTCTTATGTTAAAGGTAACAACTAAGGGAAAGGGATAGTATATAATTAAAAAAACAAAAAAAAGAAGAAAATAAGAAAAAAAAGAAAAAAATGATAATAATAAAAATGTAGAGAAGTTTGGTTTTGTAACCTCCCTAACGTAAGCAATTAAGCCCGAAGGGGTGTTTTAACACCTAATACCCTAAAGTCAACTGACTTGGGAGCTATTACCCCAACGCTTGTTACATGCGTTGAGGAGAAAAGCTTAAGGGAATCAAACATTGCACTATCTACATATCAGTATCTGCGACCCGAGTTACTAAGCTCGTAGGGGTGTCTTAACACCTAATGCCCTAAGACCAACTGGTCTAGAAGTCATTAGTTGAAAGCTTGTTACATGGGTTAAAGATGCATGGTATTTTAAATTATATGTATATATATTAAAAAAACAAAAAAAGAAAAGAAAAGAAGACAAAAATGATAATCCCAACTCGAGGATGTTAACCTTAAACATTAGAATACAAATTTTGTTTTCTTCCAAGAAAAGCCCTATAATTATGTGTCGATACATTGAGCATAAAAGAAAGGTTTTTGAATATCTTGTTAAGAGGTATTGAGCAGGTATATAAATTTAACGAGAGTTTGTTTCTTTGGATAGAGTAATGGAAGTTAAATGATGAATACCTTGCTTTGTGGAATTTGCAAATTGTTTTTCTATTTTAACGCTTTAATTACTAAAGACTAGTAATAAGCTAGTTAGGGGTGTGATTAGTACTCAAAAGTACATTTTTATCATGGTTTTATATCATCATTTTGCACTTAAAGTATCAATAACTCCTTAACTAAAGTACGTTTTATAATAATCTATCTAATAATATAAGATACCTTTAATTTATGGTAAATGTCCATTTTAAATGCAAGCTTATCATATAAATGAAAGGATTGATTGATGACTTTAAGAACTTTAATTGTAAAGGCAAAGAGATGATCAAACTTAGAAAAGAGATGTCGGTGCAATTCAAACCTGAACACTGTTCGGTAATTGGGTCATATCTGGAGCTATAGATCTCATATTTAGGTCTACTTTATATGGATGGAAAGGTAAGAAATAGGCCTATAACTTTCATATGGAGCCCAAGATCTAAAAAAGTCATTTTCAAGTCCAAATTGTTGTAACAACAAAGAAGCCCGAATCTATCTTCTAGCCCGAGCACTGTTCAGTATTTTGGTCATATTTGGAGTTTTAGAAGTCGAAATGAGTTGAATGTTTTACACAAGAAATCTGAGACAATTGTCTAGAACTCTCATGTTTTCAAGTGGCTCTAATTTTGACGTCATCAATGATGTTTTGGGCAGACAAGAGAAGATAAGGATTGTCACCAAGTTAAGGGTTGGTCATCTACTCATCAATTAGTCATTAAATCAATAGTTCTCAATTTTGGCCTATAAAAGGAGTCATTTGCCATGCATTTAGGCTTCTTGGTGTCCAAATCAAGATCATGTTTTTGTTTTCTCTGTTTGTATTCTTTGTAGTGTTTATGCTTTGTTTTCATTAATATCAAGTTTATGCCTTTCATTTCCTTTCCTTTGCTTTGTTAACTCTTATCTTATTTATGTTCTTATTTTGTTTATCTATTTTTCTTTCTTTCATTATGTCTAGCTAAGTTAATTATCTCAAGGTGAAAAGGTTACATTAATGGTGTAAAAATAAGTATGGTATAAACTTAATATGGACTTTAATGTTTGATACTAACATGTTTTATATTTGTTATCTTGTTCACTCTTTAATACTTTGCTTGTTAAATGATTAATTTTGATTTATGTTGTATAATAATTGGTACAACAAATGCTTGATACTTTCATAGCCCATACTATATAGTATAACCGACACTAAGCTATGAAAGGTACTTGATTTGTTGTTAACATAAGTTATAATCATAAATGCTTGACGGGATTTACAAGTATTAGCATTAATTGAATAAGATTACTAATGCAATCATGTGAACAATCTATAATCTGATTGGAACCTCCTTTATGTGTGGTTTCCAATTGAATAATAAGAGTTTATACTATACTTGTTTGATATACTATTAGTGGAACCTCTAACCTTGACATTTGTTATTATCATTGTTAATCCTTACTTAAATATTTCATCTCAAAGTTCTCATGTTCTTCTTTTTCTTTATTATTGTTATTATTATTATTACTATTATTGTTATTATTATTATTATTATTATTATTGCTATTATTGTTGTTATTGTTATTATTGTTATTGTTGTATTATTGTTAGTTATAATTTGTACAATAACCTCCCTGTGGTTCGACTCCGGTCTTGCTGAGTTATTTATTACTTCGACACTTCTGCACTTGGGAGAAGACATCAATCTTTTTGTCGTGTCATTCACTCTTTAATATTTTGCTCTAATCTTGATTTATGTTGTATAACAATTTGTACAACAAATGCTTGGCACTTTCATAGCCCATAATATATGGTATAACCGATACTTGAGCTATGAAAGGAACTTGATTTGTTGTTAACATAAGTTATAATCATGAATGCTTGATGAAATTTACAAGTATTAGCATTAATTAAATAAGATGACTAATGTAATCATGTTAACAATTTATAATATGATTGGAAACTTCTTTGTGTGTGGTTTCCAATTGAACAATAAGAGTTTATACTATACTTGTTTGACATACCATTAGTGAAACCTCTAACCTTGACATTTGTTATTATCATTGTTTAATCCTTACTTTAATATTTCATCTTAAAGTTCTCATCATCTTCATCTTCTTTATTATTGTTGTTGTTATTATTATTATTATTATTATTATTACTACTACTACTACTAGTATTATTACTATTATTATTATTATTGCTGTTATTACTATTATTGTTGTTGTATTATTATTATATATAATTTGTACAATAACCTCCCTATGGTTTGATTCCGGTCTTGCCGGGTTATTTATTACTTCGACACTCCTGCACTTGAGAGAAGATATCAATCTTTTTATCGTGTCACATGTCATCATTGTTTTTTAGAATAAAAGTTAATACTAATTTATTGAAGGGCATTTTTGCTTATTAACAATATTTATTTATTAAATTGATAAATAATATAGTTTGATAATTTTTTTGGTGAAATAACATAATATGATAGATGTCGAGATTGAGAATAACAGTTTTGTAAGAGGTTAGGTTTGAGATTAAATTTTTTAAAGAAATTGTTAATATTAGTTGACATAATTTTCAAGGAATAGAGAGGAGAGATAAAAAGAAAGAAAGAAAAATCCTGAAGTCACACCAAAACTCTAATTACAATATTAGTAAAATTATTATAAAGATCTTGACAGGACAAATCTATTAACATCAAGGATGGTCACTAACAATGATTGGAGTGGGCTACACTCTTTATCAAAAGACAAGTGAGTTGACCATTATGTGTGGACTACTATGGTTAATGTTGATGATTTTTTTAGTGCCGTTAAAGGTCATCTTGAAAAGATCTTTTTGATGGTATTAGTGATGTTATAATTATAGTTTTAATATACATTTAAGATTTTTTACTTTGTTTCTTTTCTCTCTCATTTCTCCTCATTGTAATTACTTTTCTTTTCTATTTCTACTCATTGTAATTACTCACTTATCTTTATATTTAGATTGAGACTGAGAACCATTTTGGTCTCCATTTGTGATCTCTATTGATACCATTGAATTTGTTTCGTTAAGATTTTTTTGATAATACTAGTGATTTCATAATTAATGATTTGATGTGATTTTAGGGTAATTGTCTTTATTTTTCTCTATCTCATTTCTCGTCATTGTAATCTTTTATTTACTTTTAGATAAATAGTTTAATCCACCATAGTTATTGTCAATAATCTTTTTTTAGTGTCATAAGATTTATCTCATAAAAATCTTTTTAATGGTATCTATAATGTTATAATCAAAGCTTCATTATTCCTCCATGATCTTATTCTTTTTCTTTTTCTTCTTTTTAGTTTTTCTCTCTCTTTTTTGAAATTTGTGTTAGAAATAACTATTTTAGCCATGATTTCTTATAAAGTCAATATTCCTATTAATAACAACATGCATTAAACTATATTATTTTTTCAAAACCTTTTAAACTATGTTATTTTTTTTAATATAGCTAATTTTTTTAGAAAGTTTTATTGATTAGAAGTATTTAAAAGTGTAGATGTGGTTAATTTATAAAGTATTTTTCACTTGTAAATATATCAGAATAATATTTTTTTTAAAAAAAAATTTATTTTTGATATAGTGTATTAAAATGATATAAAAACATTAAATTTTTTTAAAAATAATATAAAAACATTAAAAAATTTTAATTTAAAAAAAATAAAAAATTTAATTTTTTTAAAATATTTTTAAATTAGAAGAAAAAGACAAAATTCGCTACTTTAAAAAAGCACGGTCGTAACTTTTCAAAGTCACAATACACGCCCACAAAATTAAATTCTTCACGTGAGAAACAAAATAGTTGCGTTGTTTCAACGCCAATACACACATATTTTTTTATATAATACAAAAATAGAAAATCTTTTTTGCGCTTTTAAAAGTTAATAAAAATACAAACAAAAACATAAAAAGGACAAACAATATTATCCAATCACACCGCACAGGAACGAAGAAGCCCATGCCGAGCAAATCTGGACCGTACAGTCGGTCTCCCTCCTGATGATCAAACGTTCCCTTTCCCTCACAGTGCAATAGGGGCATGTTTGGAAGAATAAAAAAGCAGGAGCCTGCAGTCTCGGCGAGAGAAATTTTGCAGCCTCTGCCTCTGCTATTTATAAAATCACTCCATCCATTTGAGTCTGTACACAAACACAGGGAACTAGCAGGAAGCTTTTTAGAGAGAGAGAAACACACAGAGAGAGAGAGAGACACTAATGTCAGGTGGCATCGCACGTGGTCGTCTTGCCGAGGAAAGGAAGTCCTGGCGCAAAAACCACCCTCATGTCCGTAAAACACCCACACAGAAAAAAGAGAGACCTACCTCTTTATTTTCTTTCATTTTTATATGTTTTATGTTTTTTCCCCTTCGTTTATGAGTTTACAACTATGTGTTGTCTTGTGTGTTGATTTTGGTTAAATTTTTAGGGTTTTGTGGCGAAACCAGAGACACAGCCAGATGGAACAGTAAATTTGATGGTCTGGCATTGCACAATCCCTGGAAAACTTGGTGTAGGTTCTTCCCATCGTAATTTTCTGTCAATTTTGATTTCTCGTTTTAATTAGCTTGTTCTTGCTTTCTATTTTGGGTCTTCTTGCTTGTATAAGATATTTACTGTTCTTGACTCTCCCAATCTAGTTCTGGTTTGTATCTCTAGAAGCAAGAACAATTAGCATTCAGAGGCTAAAATTACCTATAGCTTAGTCTCAAGGATTTTGTGCCTTGATCATGTTAAAGTTTATTTATTTATTTTTGTTAAGGCGGTGTCATGCAATAGGTTGATACTTAAATCAAATGGTTGAGTTCAAGTATAATGGCGAGATAAACTGGAGGTGAGGTAGATGATCAGGCTTCTGGAAGATTTAAGTTGCCAGGCTTCTGGAAGATTTAAGTTGCCAGGCCTGTTCTCTACGTGATGTGTCATTTAATTTTACTTTTTATGCCACAACTTATAAACCATGATGTTTCATTGACCCAAGATGAAGGATGTTAGATTTTAAGATTGTTGATAAACTACTGGGAAAAAAAGTTGTAATCTATCAAAGTTGAAAGTTTTGTGGCAATTTTGAAAGGTATTTGACATTCTTTAATTAGCTAGATTATGTCAAGTTCTATTTAGAAGCTTGAGTATTTAGCTAGCTTCCTTTTATTCAGTCATTCTCCTTCTCTATTGATTAGTAAAGTTAAAGCATTTAGAATCTGGAGTATTTATCCTGATTGTTTTTTTTTTTCTCAAAGTTGTAACAGTGTTGTTATTGGATTGAATCCAGTCCCTGGTTATACAAATTTGAATCTCATCATATGAAATTCCCAGTGATCTTGTCTTCTCTATCTTGGCATGGACTTGCACAGCCAGATGCAACTTACGTGGTTGAGAATTGCTGCTGTGCCTGTCAATTTATCAGTACCTTTTCTTATCCACTCTGTTTCTTTTGCATGATGAGATCTGTTCTTTGAATTCATCTCAAATATTGTTGTTTATTCTGAACAGTACAAGTTTAATTTCAATATCACATTGAAGGCATCTGAATATTTGACAAAATAAGTTGCACTTGTGAACACTCTTGTCCATTATGAGTTCAGTTGCTTTCGTGCTTCTGATTAATTTTCTGCTTTTGAATGTTGTAGAGCTAAAAGTTTGGTCTACCCTCTGGTTGCTTGTTGTTTCATTTGTTATGGCTTGCACCATCCACTGTTTTTTCTTTTAATTATTGTTGTTGTTCTTTTCTGGTAAATGGATAATCCAATGTCAGCCACAAGTCATATTTGATTCATATTATATGATGGTTGACTGATTTTTTTACTGAGGGTTTAATTAACTGAGAAAAAAAAAAGATATGTAGGGTAGATGTATATATCACCTGTTGGGATTGATTTTATAATTCATGTAATTTTTCAGACTGATTGGGAAGGTGGTTATTTTCCTCTTACACTCAACTTCAGTGAAGATTATCCTAGCAAACCACCAAAGTGTAAATTTCCTCAGGGTTTCTTCCACCCTAATGTATATCCATCTGGAACTGTTTGCCTGTCAATCCTTAATGAGGACAGTGTAAGTATCTTCTGTTGCCTTTGAGTATTGTTCCGGTTTTATAGGTTAATTATGTTATGTGATTTGTTCTGCTTATGGTGGTTTGTATAGGGATGGAGACCAGCTATCACAGTGAAGCAGATTCTTGTGGGTATCCAGGACTTGCTGGACCAGCCAAATCCTGCTGATCCTGCCCAAACTGAAGGTTATCATCTGTTTATCCAGGTATGCCAACTTTTGAAAATTTGCACTCCCAACTCTAGGATATTTCTCTGGTTCTGTCTAGAAAATCTGGAAGAGCCTTCGAGCTTTTTAGGTCAAAATTCGTTTGACATTATAGAAGGGCTCTATCATATATATACATATATTGTAATGTAATTTCTGAACTGTTGTTGAGCATGTATTGTTAAATGATGTGTTCTGATCTGGTGAACCATGATCTTTGTTTAAAATTTTTCTGGTTCTACCTTATCAAGTTCTTGCCATTAGAATTGTAACTCACCTTGCTTCACCCAGCATGTGAGAAATATTGAAATGCCTTAGAAAAGAAATGCTAAATGTTTATCGGTGAGGTAGAAAAAACACTTGTTCTGGCCATGGGCATTGAGAACCCTGCCTGCAAGCTCATTGAGTATCAAATTTCTTCTGGATAGTGCTGTGTAGATTTTGTTGTTGAAAAGACCTGTTCCAATTTTATCAGATATACAGTTGAGATATGGTAAGGTACATGAAAAGTTGCTAGATGGTTAATAGGGGATAATAATTTCTAATTTGTTGAAAATTGTAGCCAGAGATGGTGAGGGTTCATGGGTGCCGATTCCATGTGCAGAGAGGTCAATTTGTGTGAACAAGGACGCAGAGTTTCTTGCACTTGGTATAATATTAGCATAACTTAATCTGAATTCTAAAAGTACTTTGATTCGATGCAGGATGCTGCAGAGTACAAGAAAAGAGTGCGCCAGCAAGCTAAGCAATACCCTTCTCTTGTCTAAATGAAATCTAGTGTTTCTGATTACTGTTGGTTCTTCGTAACTGTCCGTTGTCTGCAATTGTGTGATGCTGAACTTGTTTTTCCTGGTAATAGTTGGAACTTGGTAAATGTTGATGGCCTTCGTATCGTACTGCGTGGTTGAACTACTGTTTTGTCCCAAATTTGATGCCTTTTAATGTTTTACAGTGCACTAGTTAGGGAATGATACCTGTTCTTGTTTATATCAGATAGAAATCTAATATTCCTTCCTAACGTATTTCTGTAATGAATGCCAAACAAGAGAAAATTTGGATTGCCGCTATTGTTTAAGATAAATGGCATCTTAATATCCACTGTTACTGATTGGTTTCCATTGATTATGTGCTTAGTGTGGGCTTGTTGGCATTACGGCAAAAATGTTGCTGCCTAAAAATTGATTTTTTTTTGTTTTAATATTTTTGGATTATTTTGATGGTAAAAATAAATTTAAAAAAATAATAATATGATATTATTTTAATGCATTAAAAAAATATATTTTAAAATGCAGTCTAGCTTACACATCTAAAATGGGATGCCCGCATCCATGGACAGCTGATGTCGTTCCTCTTTGAAAGTGACTGCTTCACATTACAAACAAACATCTGTAGGATTTTAATAGTGTTTATATTTTTGTATTTTAAAAGTATTTTTATATAAAAAAGTGAAAAAATTATTATTTTAATATATTTTATAAATTAACTCCAAGTTACTAATCCTTTAGATTTAATTTTGGGTTCGATCGAATCACATTTCTTTTTAGATCAAGTCCCTGTCATTAGTTTTTGTGGGGCTCTATTAGAAGAAAAGGATTTTTGCTGACGGGTAGCTAAAAGGGTAATTTTGATCATGTAAGAAAAGTACGAAATTTGTAGATTCTGTCTTTTCAGTTTATTTTGAGTTTTGAGATTGATTAGAGTTTTTTAAAAGTAATGTTAGCAATTAATTTACGAGTGATTACACATAAAAAATAATCATGTGCATGGTTTTTTGTAAGTTTTCTCATAGTTATTGAATAAAAATAAAATGTCTAATTTTTTTATTAAGTTTTAAACAATTTTTTTAAATTAATTATTCTTTTATTTTTGCATACTATAGCATAAAATTTATCAAAATATAATACTTTTTTTTTTATTTGAATTTGTTTTCCAAATCACCGTGAGTCTTTATTAAGAAAAAACAATGTTATTAATAAAAAAAAATATGTTTTATATAAAAAATACATAAACAAAGAAGTATGTTTTAGCTAGATAAGATTCATGGAAAAAATGGTTTGCCCGACACAATTGTATCTTGAAGTTGTACAAAATTCTTATGCATACACCACTCAAATTCCCTGCATAAAATATAGTTACTAGTTGCGGACAATGTCACCAATATAATTTAACCAATAGTAAAATTACCATCCTTTATGTTCAACAGATAATGTGGAGTCAATTTTGCACATATGGAAATCTTTTGGAATCAAAGAAGTAATAAGCCTTTCATACCAAGATTTAATAGCTTGTTCAAGTTTGTAAAAAGCCTATTTAAATTTGAAAATAAACCACCTTCAAAACTTGGAGGGTGCTTAACATAAATTTTTCCACAATAAAATTTTTTAAAAATTTATTTTTAACATTATTTAAATATGAAAATATTTGAAATAAGTGAAAGCAAGTAGCATACAAGTTATATTTTCAAAGTAATTAAATTTGTTCTAAAAAATCCATTTTATTCCAAAAATTATTTGATCCTTGGCCTTAGAGATTAGTGTCCAAACTTGGCTTCTTTGATTGAGATTTTCTTACACTATAAGTTTTGGGTTCAAGATGAGAAATGATAGCAACATTATAATTATAGTATGCTATGAAAGATTTGGTTTAACAGTTTTGAAGATGATTTTTGTAGATTATGGTTAGGACATCCTAATTTGAATAGGAAAATAGAAAAATAAAATAATTACCTTGTAATTAAAAAAAAACTAGAAATTTTAAAATTATTGTTGGTTTCAAAGATTTATGTAAGAGGTTTGTTATAGCTAAGAAAATATTCATGTTACTTTTACTGTATCTTTTCAAATAAAATATTGCATTTGCCATGTGTTATTTCTTAGATTTATTCTACACATGTTATTAATAAGAGATTTCATAAATTTATTTTAACAACAATTTTTTTTTATATTAGTCCCTAAAAGTAGGATATTTTAGCAATTTTGATCTTTTAATTTCTAAAAATAAAAGATTCTATCGATTTTGATATTTTAACAAAAAATTTGATGTTAATCTTTAAAATCGGGTGTTGAACCTTTTTGGATGATAAAAATAAGGTTTTCACCCTATGCTTTTTAATGTCTAAAATAGATCCTGACATAACATTTATACTCATTAGACTTATATGGGATCACATTGACCATTAAGTCTACTTGTAATAATAAGAGATAATATGACATAACACACAAAAATCATTAAAAATATATTTACAAATAAAGATAATAAGAAGAACATTACAATTTTTTTCTTTTTGTTTTTATATAAAAAAAGTCATATGTTGTCACTTCCTAAGTGACTTGCTGGTAGGATAATGATTTACTGTATGATGAAAAAGGAGACTAAAAAGTATTGCCAAAGATATCTTTCAACTAATACTTTCAACTCATTGATTCATGTTCATGCTTAACAAAAATAAATTATTTGAAAACACAAGGTTGCAATTCATCAAAATAACATGCAATTTTTTTTTTATGTTTATGTTTTTTCTTGTTTTAAATGAAAATGCACCTATTATATTTTTCCAGACAAAACTCATATTTGAAATGCACATTTATATGCAATAAACATCATGCTAAAAAATTAAACACATAAAAAAGTCCAATGTCCATATACAATTTACATTCAAATACAAAACTTTTAACACATAAAATCATCATAAGCAACCAATGTTTTGTCATAAAAATTAAACAATATGTTAAAAATTAATTTGGGGTTTAAGATTGACCTTTCTGACCTGTCAGAATCACTTATGAGGGCCTGAAAAATTATTGGGAGAATGACAATAATGACAGCAAATGCAAGCTACGTGCTAAAGAGGGATATCACTTTTGACATGTCATTTTATGCTTTTGCACGAGGTTGGAAGGCATATGTACTGGCCCACCAGACATGTGGCTTCCTCCATTTTCATTCATGTGGTATAGATGTTCCCCACCATCGCTTGTGAAGGGGGATCAAAGCCTTTAAAGTGTCGACTTATTTTTTCTTTCTTTATTGGTTTGTTTTTCTCTCATTAGTTTTTAGATTTGTTATCATTGAGTTATATGACTTATATGATTGTATAATAGTCATCTAAATGAGATAAATGGTGTTGGTGGTGCCTTGTTTAGAGATTAGAGGAGAGATAACTTGAGAAGAGAATTTTTTGTAGCAGTCAGTGGTGGAGGCAGGGGGCTAATGATTAGTACTTAAAATTATATTTTTATTAAGGTTTTATATCATCATTTTGTACTTGAAGTATTAATAACTCCTTAACTAAAGCATGTTTTATAATAACATATCTAAAAATACAAGATACCTTTAATTTGTGGTAAATGTTCATTTTAAATGCAAGTCTATCATATAAATAAAATGATTAATTGATAAGTTTAAGAATTGAAATTCAAAGGATAAAGAGATGACCAAACTTAAAAAAAAAGATGTAGGTGCAGTACAAATCAGAACACTATTTGGTAATTAGGTCATATCTATAGCTGTATTTCTCAAATTTATATCTACTTTATATGGATGTAAAAGTAAGACATAAGTCTACAACTTTCATGAGAGCTTAAGATTTAAAAAGACCATTTTCAAGTTTAAATTGTAACAGCAATGAAGAAGTTTGAATTTGTCCTGCAGCCTAAACACTGTTTAGTGTTTGGCCCGTATCTAAAGTTCTAAAAGTCCAAATGACCTCCATATTTTTTTCTGGAAAGCTGAGATAATTTTTTATAACTTTTATATTTTTAAGTGGTTCCAATTCTGATGTTATTAATGATGTTTTAAGAAGACAAGAAAAGATATGGATTGTTACCAAGTCAAGAGTTGGCTACCCACTTATCAATTAGTCATCAAACCAATAGTTTTCAATTTTGGCCTATAAAAAAAGACATTTGTCATGCATTTAGGCATCATGGTCTCTGAATCAAGATCATGCTTTTGCTTTCTCTCTTTATATTTTGTAATGCTTAAGTTTTGTTTTCATTAATATCTTATTTATGTCTTTCATTTCCTTTCCTTTACTTAGTTAACTTTTATCTTATTTATGTTTTTATGTTGTTTATTTATGTTTCTCTTTTTTATTATATTTAGCTAAGTTTATTATGTCAAGGTAAAAAGGTTTCAGTAATGGTGTAAGAATAAGTATGTAAACTTAACATGGATTTTAATGTTTGATACTAACATCTTTTGTATTTGTTATTTTATTCACTCTTTAATAATTTGCTTGTTAAATGACTAATCTACATTTATGTTGTATAATACTTAGTATAACAAATGCTTGCATTTTTATAGCTTATACTATATGATATAACTAACATCTGTGCTATGAAAGGAACTTGATTTGTTGTTAACATAAGTTATAATCATGAATGCTTGATAATATTTACAAGTATTAGTATTAATTGAATAAGATAACTAATATAATCATGTTAACAATTTATAATCTGATTGGAACCTCCTTTGTGTGTGGTTTCCAATTGAATAATAATAGTTTATATTATACTTATTTAATATACTATTAGCGGATCCTCTAACCTTGATATTTGTTGTTATCATCATTTAATCCTTATGTTAATCTTTCATTTCAAAGTTTTTATCAACTTCTTTTTCTTTTTCAGGTCATTTGGACTTCTAGAACTCTAAATATGGCCCAAACACTAAACAGTGCTCGGGCTGGAAGACAGATTTGGACTTCTTTGTTATTGCTATAATTTGAACTTGAAAATGACCTCTTTAAGTCTTAAGCTCCATATTAAAGTTGTAGGCTTATGTCTTACCTTTCCATCCATATAAAGTAGACCTAAATCTGAGATTTACAACTCCAGATATGATCCAATTACTGAATTGTGTTCCGATTTGGATTGCACTGACATCTCTTTTCTAAATTGGATCATCTCCTTTTCTTTTCATCAATCAATCCTTTCATTTATGTGACAAGCCTACATTTAAAATAAACATTTATCACAAATTAAAGGTATCTTATATTATTAGATATATTATTATAAAACATGTTTTAGTTAAGGAGTTATTGATATTTCAAGTGCAAAATGATTACATAAAACCTTGATAAAAAAAATACACTTTTAAGTACTAATCACACTTCCCAACTAGCTTATTACTAGTTTCTAGTAATCAAAGCGTTAAAATAGAAACATAATTTGCAAATTCTACAAAACATTTATCACAAATTAAAGGTATCTTATATTATTAGATATATTATTATAAAACATATTTTAGTTAAGGAGTTATTGATATTTCAAGTGCAAAATGATTACATAAAACCTTGATAAAAAAAAATACACTTTTAAGTACTAATCACACTTCCCAACTAGCTTATTACTAGTTTCTAGTAATCAAAGCGTTAAAATAGAAACATAATTTGCAAATTCTACAAAGCAAGGTATTCATCATTCAACTTCCATTAATCTATCCAGATAAACAAACTCTCATTAAATTTATATATCTGCTCAATACCTCTTAACAAGATATTAATAAATCTTTTTTTTGTGCTCAATATATCAACACATAATTATGGAGCTTTTCTTAGAAGAAAACAAATTTTTTATTTTAATATTTAAGGTTAACTTCCTTGGGTTGAGATTATTTTTTTTCTTTTTCTCGTTTTTTTTAATATATATATACATATAACTTAAAACACCATGCATCTTTAACCCATGTAATTAGCTTTTGACTAATGACTCCCAGACTAGTTGGTCTTAAGGCATTAGGTGTTGAGACACCCCTACAAGCTTAGTAACTCGGGTCGCAGACACTAACATGTAAACAGTGAAATGTTTAATGCCCTTAAGCTTTTCTCCTCAACCCATGTAACAAGCATTAGGCCAATAACTTTTAAGTCAGTTGAATTTAGGGTAATAAGTATTAAAACACCTCTTTAGGCTTAATTGCTTAGGTTAAGGAGACTACGAAACCAAACTTATCTATATTTTTATTATCATTATTTTTCTTTTCTTTTCTTTTTGTTTTTGTTTGTTATTTTTTCAAATTATATACTATTCCTTTTTCTTAGTTGTTACCTTTAACAAAAGAACATAAATAATGTAATAATCCAATAGGCAACCCACAATCATATGTTAAAGTGTGTGTGTAAATTAAGGTTTAAGAATACATGTTAAATGAGTATATGAGCAGAATTAAGTGATAACAATGCGAGAGTTTGTAAACCTGAATATTTCAAGAAGTATAATGATAGACCTTGTTACGAATGGTTACTAAGATGCATTTCAAGAGTCATAAAAAGATCTCTTTTACTCTGCCATCACAGTAACAACAATTTTGCACACGCTTTATGCAATAAAAGATATAATTAGTTATTTTTTTTTCATTTTTAGCCATTACCCTCTCCCCCCAACCAAAATGAGACATTGTCCTCAATGTTATAAGGTAGAAAGATAGAGTATAGAAGATATCACCTGAAATAACAAACATTGAAAAACCTGAAACATACTGAAACAAATATAAGAAACAACAAAACATAATAATAAAATAAAAAGACATAAAGATTCATAAATAAAGGCTCAAATCCAATCTAAACTTTTTATGACTTTTCTTAGTTGACCAATTTATACGACTCATGGAGGGATCAATTACAGAAATGAAAAATTATAGTTGGTCAATCAATTGTTCAGTAGCAATAGCAGAGATTATGATTTGTCATGCAGAAGATGTTAGAAATTTCTATTTCACAACATGATCAAAAAAAGATAACAACTTATCATAATAACTATTAACATTTAACAGACCTATGAGTTTATGGTGAATGTGCAGTTGGGCCCAAGAGAAAATATGAAAGATCTCTTTCAATGTGCCTAAACCACCTGGTAAAGCAATGAAGGCATCAACATGGATAAGCATTGCATTCATTCGAGCAGATATTGTGGAGACCTGAAGTTCCTCTCTAATTATTTTTCCAATGATGTCTCTTGTGCTAAAACTTGACTACCTCCTAAAAATACAGTTATTGACATACCTTTCACTAACTCAAGACTGCCTCCCTCATACACTAAATGAATCTTTCTCCCAGCTAGCACCTGACCAAGATGATTTGCTGATTCTAAAAACTCCTTTTCTTTTCTAAGACTGGATCCATTAAAAACACAAATATTTCTTATGTGATGACTTAAGGAATTTGCCATTTCTACACACTTCTATATTTATTGAATGTATGGGTTGAATAAAAATGAAGGAAGAGAGGATTTTATAAATAAGAAATTAAAAAGACAATCATACCACCTATATGTAGGTCAGTTGGAGTCTCACACACTTTCCCTCTCTCTTTTTTTATTTATTTATTATATTTTTTTAAAAGCATGTGTATGTACAAGTAGTTGTAATTATGGCTCATATCTTCTCTTGGTTTTACGTCCAAGAATGGCTTAAACGCGCTTTATAGGTCGAGGATAGGTTTCCCATCCAGTTTTCTTAAAAGTTGGCAAACAGGATCTTGTTTAGTCAGATTCCCAAGACTATGTCAAGCATGTTCTTTATGAAAATGAGTTCATAAGTCATGAATTACAGGATGCTTATCTCGACTACGATGAGACTTAAGAGTCAATAGAAGATTATCTAAAGACTCTCTATGTTTTGAAATAAATCCCACCTTTTGATAATTTTCACAGGTTTTGCAGGATGCATATGATTCCTTGAATATGGGGGGCCAGTAAAATCCACTTTGTAAGATTTTTACAATCTTTTTTTTACGAGAAATGATCCCCACGTGCCTTAGAGTGATAAAATTTAATGAAATTACTTACCTCATTATTAGGAATGTATTTTTGAAATATTTGATTAGGACAATAATTGAATAAGTAAGGGTCATTCCAATAAAAATTTTGCACATTGCTCAAAAATTTTCTTTTATTGTCGGTACTCTAGTGAGCTGGCAAAAATCCTAAAGTAAGAAAATTGATATTTTTAGCAAAACAAGGCATTGACTTAAGAGAAAATAAAGATTTATCGGGAAAGTAATCATCGATTGGTGTGATGTCGGGTGTTGAATCTGTTGTCACTTTTGAGAAAATAGAAGTGCTGGAGGAGAATCGGTCTTTTCTTTGTAATGTTCAGATTGAACCCCTTCCTTACGCTTAAAGATTGACTCATCATCTTTCTTCCAAGATTCAAGAATTGATTTTTGAATAACCTTACCACTATAAAGAGTGATGATTGATTTGACTTGATCCATGTGTTGACTTTTAGGACTACTTGAATTTACATTGTATTGCCCCTTAAGATTTTGCTATGGTTGAGATTGAAACTTACCTTTCTCTTAAAAACTAAGAGCAAATATGAATTTAGCAAGAGTATCTTTAAAATTTATTATACTTTGAGCAAGTTTAGTGTTCAGTGTCTCTTACTTTTCAATAAATAAAGACAAAGTTTCTTTAAAAATTTTTATATGAGGTGAAGCATAAGGAGGTGCATATCGACGAAAATTTTAGAAATTATAGTGTGCTTGAAACTATGGCGGTGAAATTTGGGCATTATCACTCTTCCAACTAAAATTTGGCTAATTTATCCAACTAGAGTTGTATGTTTCTGAATATGGGTTGTGATTGGCCCTTTGAAAACTGTTTAAAGCATGGGCTTGTTCATGTAGACATTCCTTAAAAGAAGGCAAAGTTGGACACTTATTGGTTAGGTGTTCATTTATTTCACATATTTGACATACAATGTTTTCAACAGATTTTAATTGACTTCTCTTTTTCAATTCTAGTGCCTCGACTTTTCTAGCTAAAGATGCAAACCTGGCTTGGAGGTCATGATCTTTCCTAAGGTTGTACATACCTCCACTAGATGTATGAGATTGAGTTTTACTCGGTGCCTTATAAGTACCTACGGTGTCCCAATTTTGAGCATTTTCAGGTAACAAGTCTAAGTACTCTATTGCTTCATTAGGATCTTTACCTTGAAAAGTTCCATTGCACATCAATTTAACCATTTGCTTATCTTTAGGTGTTAACCCTTTATAAAAATACAAAACCAATCTCCATGTTTTAAAACTATGATGAGGGCAAGTATTAAGCAAGTTTCGATACCTATCCCAATATTAATAAAATGTTTCTCCTGGTTTTTAAGTGAAAGTGGTGATTTGTCTTTTGAAAAAGTTTGTTTTGTGAGATGGGAAAAACTTCTTTAAAAACTACTATTGTATTTCATCCCAAGCACGAATGGATCCTAGTCTCAAATTTTATAGCCATATTTTAGCTTTATATTTTAATAAAAAAGAGAAAAGCCTTAATCTGATGATGTTTATGCTACAATTTGAATCTTATATGTGTTGTAGACCTCCTTAAATTCTCTTAAATGCAAGTATGGATTTTTCAATTCTAAGCCATGAAAAGACGGTAAAAGTTGAATAATGCCTAGTTTAAAATTAAAATGAGATACATTAGGAGAAAAAACTATGCATGATGGTGCACATGTTCTTGTGGGATTCATGTGGTCTTTAAGTGTTTACAATTTTATAGCCATTATTCTTATTATTCTCATTATGAAGTGATTGATTATCTTCTTTGACTATATTTTTTGAAAATGATGAGGATACCCTATAAAGTCTACCACTTTATGTATGTGACCACACTCTCATGCATGTTTAGGAATAGAATAAAAAACAAACAAACAAAAGAAGTAAAAATAAAAGACAAGAAACAAAATTATATACAAGAAAAGTGAAAAAAAAAATAAAATAAACACTATAATTTGTACAAGGACTTACCACCCCAGTAATGGTGCTAAAAACTTGACATAACTAAAAGATTGATGTCTTCTTCCAAGTGTAAGAGTGTCAAAGTAATAAATAACTTGTCAAGACCGGGGTCGAACCACAGGGAGGTTAATTGTACAAATTAAAAATAACAATAATACAACATCAATAACAAGAATAACAACAACAACAATAATAGTAATAACAATAATAATCATAATAATAATAGTAATAATAATAATAATAATAATAATAAAGAAAAAGAAAAAGAAGAAGAAGAAGATGATGATGAGAACTTTGATATGGAATATCAATGTAATGATTAAACAATGATAATAACAAATGTCAAGGTTAGAGGTTCCACTAATGGTATGTGAAACAAGTATAGTATAAACTCTTATTACTTAATTGGAAACCACACACAAAGGAGGTTTCAATCTGATTATAGATTGTTAACATGATTACATTAGTCATCTTATTTGATTAATGCTAATATTTGTAAATCTCATCAAGCATTCATGATTATAACTTATGTTAACAACAAATCAAGTTCCTTTCATAACTGAGGTATCAGTTAAACCATACAGTATGAATTATAAAAATGCTAAACATTTGTTGTAGCAAGTGTTATACAACATAAATCAAGATTAGTCATTTAACAAGCAAAATATTAAAGAGTGAACAAGATAACAAATATAAAACATATTAGTATCAAACATTAAAGTCCATATTAAGTTTACACTATATGCATTCTTACACTATTAGTGTAACCTTTTCACCTTGACATAATAAACTTAGCTAGACATAATGAAAGAAAGAAAAATAAATAAACAAAATAAGAACATAAATAAGATAAAAGTTAACTAAGTAAATAAAAGGAAATGAAAAGCATAAACTTGATATTAATGAAGACAAAGCATAAATATTATAAAAAATACAAAGAGAGAAAGCAAGAGCATGATCTTGATTTGGAAACCAAGATGCCTAAATGCATGGCAAATGCCTCCTTTTATAGGTCAAAATGAAGAACTATTGATTTGATGATTAATTGATGAGCTGGTAACCAATTCTTGACTTGGTGACAATCCTTATCTTTTCTTGTCTACCCAAAACGTCATTGATAACATCAAAATTGAAAACACTTGAAACCTAAAAGTTGTAGAAAATTGTCTCAGCTTTCTTGTGTGAAACATTCAGGTCATTTGGACTTCTAAAACTCCAGATATGGACCAAACACTTAACAATGTGTGGGTTAGAAGACAGATTCAAACTTCTTTATTGTTGTTATAATTTGGATTTGAAAATGACCTTTTTAAGTCTTGGGCTCTATATTAAAGTTGTAGGCCTATATCTTACCTTTCCATCTATATAAAGTAAATCTAAATCTAAGATCTACAGCTCCATATGAACCAATTACCGAACAGTGTTCTGGTTTGGATTGCACCAACATCTCTTTTCTAAGTTTGGTAATCTCTTTGTCCTTTCAATTTCAGTTCTTAAATTCATCAATCAATCCTTTCATTTATGTGATAGGTCTGCATTTAAAATGAATATTTACCATAAATTAAAGGTATCTTATATTATTAGATATATTATTATAAAACATGCTTTAGTTAAGGAGTTATTGATACTTCAAGTGCAATGACATAAAACCTTGATAAAAAATATACTTTTAAGTACTAATCAATATGTCAAAGATATGATCATTTCTAGATTGAAGTCTTTTTATAATAGAATTAGACATAGGGTTGGATTCTTGGTGTGAACTTATATTATTAGTGTAAGATTGAAATCCTAGTATAACTTAAAATCAAACATGTTGGTACTAGTTTGAATTCTAATGACATAAAATCAAGCTACTTGGTTGAATTTTAATGATGGAAAATCAAACTTTTTGGTTGGTATATAGGTTTTGATAGAGCCAAAGTCAAGAAAGAAATTGATTTGGCTATAATTTTTATGAAATAGTATTCATTGATTTTCTAATTTGCCTTGCAAAGTATTGAGAATAAAGTTGTTATAACTTTCACATAATATGCTCAAAGATGAAAAATACTCGCATTCAAGTCAACCTTTATTTGTTTAAAAATAAAATAATTTTTATTTTTATAAACACTTTCAAGTCTGTTTATTTTAGAATATATGATTTGCAATATTTCAAAGTAATTCACAGGTATGGTGAAAGACTTGAATGAGCTTTTAATGAAAGCAAGATCTAAGATGTGATTTAGGAATTGAGAATCAACATTTAAAAACATGACACAAAATCTTTGTCATATCATCACAATATCAAACACCACAAATTAATTTCAAATATTGATATGCATTTTCCATCCTATAATATGTTGTATTCTCTAGTATCAAAAAAAGATTGACCAACTACAATCTTTCATTCTTGTAATTGATCACTCCATGCGTCGCATAAATTGATCATTTACGGAAAGCCATAAAAAGCTTAGATTGGATTTAAGTCTTTATTTGTGAATCTTTGTGTTTTTTGCTTTTATTATTGTATTTTGTTAGTTCTTATATTTGTGACATGACTAAAGGATTGATGTCTTCTCCCAAGTGCAGCAGTGTCAAAGTAATAAATAACCCGGCAAGATAGCGGTCGAACCATAAGAAGGTTAATTGTATAAATTATAAATAACAATAATTGAACAACAACAACAATAACAACAACAACAACAACAATAATAATAAAGAAGGAGAAGAAGAAGATGATGATGAGAACTTTGAGATGGAATATTAATGTAAGGATTAAACAATGATAATAACAAATATCAAGGTTAGAGGTTCCACTAATGATATGTCAAACAAGTATAGTATAAACTCTTATTATTCAATTAGAAACCACACACAAAGGAGGTTCCAAACAGATTATAGATTGTTAACATGATTACATTAGTCATCTTATTCGATTAATGTTAATATTTGTAAATCTCATCAAGCATTCATGATTATAACTTATGTTAATAACAAATCAAGTTCCTTTCATAGCTCAAGTGTTAGTTATACCGTATAGTATGAATTATGAAAGATCTAAGCATTTGTTGTACCAAGTGTTATACAACATAAATCAAGATTAGTCATTTAACAAGCAAAGTATTAAAGAGTGAACAAGATAATAAATACAAAACATGTTAGTAACAAACATTAAAGTCCATATTAAGTTTACACTATACTTATTCTTACACCATTAGTGTAACCTTTTCACCTTGACATAATAAACTTAGTTAAACATAATGAAAGAAAGAAAAATAAATAAACAAAATAAAAACATAAATAAGATAAAAGTTAACTAAGTAAATGAAAGGAAATGAAAGGCATAAACTTGATATTAATGAAAGCAAAACATAAACATTACAAAAAATACAAAGAGAGAAAGCAAAAACATGATCTTGATCTGGAGATCAAGATGCCTAAATGCCTCCTTTTATAGGCTAAAATTGAGAACTATTGATTTGATGACTAATTAATGAGTGGATGGTCAACTCTTGACTTGGTGACAATCCTTATCTTATCTTGTCTGCCCAAAACATTATTGATAACGTCAAAATTAGAGCCACTTGAAACATGAAAGTTGTAGGAAATTGTCTCAGTTTTTTTGTGTAAAAACTTCATGTCATTTAGACTTCTAGAACTCCCGATATGGGCTAAACACTAAATAGTGCTCGGGCTGGAAGACAGATTCAGACTTCTTTGTTGTTGCTACAATTTGGAGTTGAAAATGGCCTTGTTAAATCTTGGGCTCCTATGAAAATTGTAGGCCTATATCATACTTTTCCATCCATATAAAGTAGACCTAAATCTGAGATTTATATCTTCAAATATGACCCAATTACCAAACAGTGTTCTGGTTTGGATTGCACTGACATCTCTTTTCTAAGTTTAGCCATCTCTTTGTGCTTTCAATTCTAGTTTTTAAATTCATCAATCAATCCTTTCATTTATGTGATAGGCCTGCATTTGAAATGAACATTTATCACAAATTAAAGGTATATTATATTATTAGATATATTATTATAAAACATGCTTTAATTAAGGAGTTATTGATACTTCAAGTGCAAAATGATGATATAAAACCTTGATAAAAAATACACTTTTAAGTACTAATCACAGCCCCCAACTAGCTTATTACTAATCTCTAGTAATCAAAGCATTAAAATAGAAAAACAATTTGTAAATTCCATAAGGCAAGGTATTCATCATTCAACTTTCATTAATCTATCCACATAAACAAACTCTCATTAAATTATATATCTGCTCAATACCTCTTAACACGATATTAATAAACCTTTTTTTACGCTCAATATATTAACACATAATTATGGGTTTATTTTTTAAGAAAATAAAATTTTTGTTCTAATGTTTAAGGTTAACTTTTTAGGTTGGGATTATGTTTTTTTTTTAAATATNTATATATACAACTTAAAACACCATGCATCTTTAACCCATGTGACGAGCTTTTGGCCACTGACTCCCAGACTAGTTGGTCTTAGGGCATTAGGTGTTGAGACACCCCTACGAGCTTAGTAATTAGGGTCGTAGATACTGATACATAGATAGTGCAATGTTTGATTCCTTCAAACTTTTCTCCTCAACCCATATAACAAGCATTGAGCTAATAGCTCCCAAGTAAGTTGACTTTAGATTCCTTTAAGCTTTTCTCCTCAACCCATATAACAAGCATTGAGCTAATAGCTCCCAAGTAAGTTGACTTTAGGGTATTAAGTGTTAAAACACCCCTTCAGGCTTAATTGCTTAGGTCAGGGAGGCTACGAAACTAAACTTATCTATATTTTTTATTATCATTATTTTTCTTTTTTTTGTGTTTTTCTTTTTTAATTATATACTATCTATTTTTCCTTGGTTGTTACTTTTAACAAAAAGACATAAATAATGTAATAATCCAATATGGAACCCACAATCATATGTTAAAGTGTTTGTGTAAATTAAAGTTTAAGAATACATGTTAAATGAGTATATGAGTATAATTAAGTGATAGTAATGCGAGAGTTTGTAAACCTGAATATTTCAAGAAGTATTATGATAGATCTTATTAAGAATGGTTACTAAGATGCATCTCAAGAGTTATAAAAAGATCTCTTTTACTCTGTCATCATAGTAACAACAATTTTGCATATATTTTATAAAATAAAAAACACAATAAGTTTTTTTTTTTAGCTATTACCCTTTTTCCTGTAACCAAAACGAGATATTGTCTTCAATGTTCTAAGGTAGAAAGATAGAGTATAGAAGATATCACCTAAAATAAAAAACATTGACAAACCTGAAATACACTGAAACAAATATAAGAAACAACAAAACATAATAATAAAACCAAAAGACTTGAAAATGGCATTCTTAGATCTTGGGCTCCACATGAAAGTTGTAGGCCTATGTCTTACCTTTCCAACCATATAAAGTACACCTAAATCTGAGATCAATAACTCTAGATATGATCCAATTACTGAACAATGTTTTGGTTTGGACAACACCGACATCTCTTTTCTAAGTTTGGCCATGTCTTGGTCCTTTCAATTTCAGTTCTTAAATTCATCAATCAATCATTTTATTTATGTGATAGGCCTGCATTTAAAATGAATATTTACCATAAATTAAAGGTATCTTATATTATTAGATATATTATTATAAAACATGTTTTAGTTAAGGAGTTATTGATACTTCAAGTGCAAAATGATGATATAAAACCTCGATAAAAATACACTTTTAAGTATCAATCAATCAGCATGGTTAAACATTGCATTCATTTGAGCGGACATTATAGAGACTTGAAGTTCCTCTCCAATTCTTTTTCCAATGATAGCCTTTTGTGCTAAAGTGATTAGTACTCAAAAGTGCATTTTTATCATGGTTTTATATTA
>SRLM01001757.1:0-42285 GCA_015708895.1 Populus ilicifolia | reverse complement strand
ACTCCTGCACTTGGGAGAAGACATCAATTTCTTTGTCGTGTCAGGAGGCATTTGCCATGCATTTAGGTATCTTGGTTTTCAAATCAAAATCATATTCTTGCTCTCTTTTTATTGTAATGCTTAAGTTTTACTTATAATAATCTCTTGTTTATACTTCTTATTTTCTTTTCTTTATTTTGTTAACTTTTATTTTATATATTTATATTTCTCTTTTTTTTTATGTTTAGTTAAGTTTATTATGTCAAGGTGAAAAGGTTATACTAATGGTATAATAATAAGTATAGTGTAATGTTTGATACTAACATGTTTTGTATTTATTATCTTGTTCACTTTTAATACTTTGCTTGTTAAATTATTAATTTAGATTTGTATTGTTTAACACTTGGTACAACCAATACTTAATACTTTCATAACCCAACTGTATAGTATAATCGACACGTGCTATTAAATTTTGTTACTCTAAGGCATGTGGGGGTCATTTCTCTTCAAAAAAGATAATTGAAAAAGTCTTAAAAATTAGATTTTATTGGTCATAGTTTGTGTCGTAAAGGCGACGTTGTCTGGTGATGGCGGAGGCTCTCTATCATGCCTCTTGTTATAAGGTGTTATGTGTTGGAAAAATTATGATTAACTTTTGGGAGTTGCCATTTAATATTATCGTCATCAGGAACCTATGATCTATGAAAGTCTGAGTAAAGGACTGGTTGTACAAGGAGAAGATGCATCACCCCCAATACACCCATCTAAGATAAGCTGCATTGTTGTTTAATTATTTTTAAGTCAGATTTCTATTTATTGGTTTTATTTAAGGCTCAAAGTAAATCTCTTTTCATGAGATAATCTCTATTTTATTGGGTTAAATCTTAACTGTTCTAATGTCTAAATTTTAGCATTATATTTATTTACATTTTGTATCTTTAATATCTAAGGGTGTAATTTATTGTGTAATTTTACACCGATAAATATTAAAGTCTATATCTAAATCATAAAAAAAAATTAATTTTTTTTTATATTTTGTCTCAACCCTAATGGATGATCATAAATTGGTTATGATATCCACTTTTAGGTTTTCAAAACATGAGAAATATGCAAATTTTTTTAATGAAAAAACACTTGAAAATTTTTTAGAACTTGACTATATGCATGAAAATAATTTTTAAAAATGAAAATTGATTTAAAATTTTTTTTAGGTATTTTTATTTTTTTTGAAATACTTTGGAGAAAATCAGGTATTTTAATACCAGATTTATATTTTATAATATAAACATACAACCTCAAATTATGAAAAATTAGTAGAAAAATATTTATGAAAATTAAAAAAATTTTAAAAGGAATTTTGAAATTTTTTTGAAATTCTTTTGTTTTTTTAAAAGGAAATATATAATATAATATTATATATATTAATTAAATATTATTAAGAATATGGGCCAGCTCAGCCTAGCCAATTAAGCTAGACAATAGCCCCAAAAAAACAATGATTGGGCCAAACTTCGCCCAACATATTTGTTTTTTCATGTTTTAGGTTGGGGCAGACCAATTGACTAGGCTGGGCCATAACTAGCTTGGCCCAAATACTCTGCTAATTATTTGCAGAAATGTGAACACTTACTGTTCATGTTTTGCATGCAACGAAATGGTTGCAAAAGCTATAAACGGGCAGAGGAGAAGGCTACTAGTGTCTGAAAACAAAATATTAACCAGTTAATTAATTAGCCGATTATTTTGCAGCTGCACAGTAACCGGCTAATTAATTTCTTACTTGCAGAACGTGCACAGTGCACGTTCTGCATGCAAGAAGATGAATAGTGAAAGGGGATAAGGGAAAGAGTTACCGGGGATGATGACCTTGGATAGATGAGCTGACGGTGGTGCTGGTGACCGGTTTGGCGGTGGTGCTGGTGACCGGTTTGGCAGTGGTGTTGCTGCGGTTGCGCTTCCTCTTCTCTGCTGTTTTCGGCGTTGCTTTCTCTCTTGGTTTCCTTTATTCCCCCATCAACGATGTTCTTCCCTCTCTACAGTAGCTTTGTGGAGGTGCTGGTGGTGGCAACCTGGGGAGTGGCTTGGATGGTAGTTGGCCTTTCTTCTTTCTCTTCTCTGTGTTTTTTTTTTCTTCAGCTCTGGTCTCCTTTGTTTCTGTTTCCTCCTTCTGCTTCTTACGGTGCTGTTGTCTACTGGGAGGGCAGTGGCAACTGGCGATGATGTTGGTGGCGGTGGAGAGGAAGTCGATGATTCCTCAAGGTGGTTATGAAGGTGGCAGTGGCTGGGAAGCCCAATGACAGCAGCTGTTTTCTTCTTCTTCTTCTTCATGCCGAGGCGCAGGTTGCTGTCTTTTCTTCAATAATACTGCAATGGGGGAAGAAGATGGTGAGCTGAAAAATGACGATCATTTAGTGCTGGTGTGTTTGTACTCTCCCCTGTTGTTTCAAGCTTCCCTGTCTTCTTCCGTCATTTCTCTCGGTTTCTCTCTTCCTTACACTCTTACGGTACCTCTCCTCGTTTCAAAACTTCACTTCCCTTTCAGTTTCAAAACGTCTCCCCCTCTGTTCCTGGTGCTGGGCGCAGTATTTATAGAGCAAAGAGGAGCGGAGGCATCCCTATTGCCGCCCTATTGCTGCACATGGGTAACAGAGCTTTGCTGCCCTGCCACGGCGCCAGGTTGGCTCGCCAGTGGGTGTAGCTGGCAGAGCACGTGGGAAGAGAGAGGTAGTAAAATTAAAGAAAAAAAATAAAAAATTTCTTTCTTCCCCTGCTGCACATCTAATGGAAGAAGAAAGAGAAATAATATCATTCAAAATGACATCATTATTTATTTATTTATTTATATATATTAGTATTCTATTTTTTTTTTATGAGAATTCAAAAATAGGTTATAACAATGAATATGGTGGTGGATAAGCTAGTAGTAGCTCTGGTTAGAGGCTGGAACGGCTGAGAGAGGAATAGAAAAACTACAAAAACAGGACTAAAAGGACTGGTTTTTGGCTAACTTTAGACTTGATTTTCTCCTTCCTTAAGCCATCAAAGTCGCCTCTATTTATAGCCGGTGGAATGGGGTAATCTCATCTACACAAGAATTAAAAAACTCAGCATTTTATTCGATCGGGAAGCACCCCAACTTTTGGCTCAAAATGTGCCTCATGAGTTGTTCAATCTACAGAACAGGCTGCTTAAGTTGGTCTCTTTAAGCCGGTGTCGGCGCCGTCTCATCGCCATTTAAACTAAATTGTTCAGTCGGTGTTGTAAAGAAACTGCACGAGATCATTTCATGCATTTTTTGTTAGATTTGACAAAGTATTAAAGTATTAAATGCATTTGAAAACTAGCCACCTAATCAACATTTTCGGACAAAATCAAGGAAGACAGTGAACAGTAACAAAAGACACGTCATTTGTTTTTTTAAAAAAAACAGAGTTGTTTTGGATTAATTAAGGATTTTTAATGATTTTCAATTCAATCCTACAGCTTATAATTGGTTTCAATTAAACATCTAATTAACCTTAAATTCTTGATTTAATACAATTAAGCCCCTAACAAACTTCAATTGTTACCCTGAAGTTACGCGTCTTTTATAATATGGTCCTTAGCATTGGATTTTGTCAATTGAACCCCTAATTAACCATTAAACTTTCAATTTTTTTTAATTTAGCCCTCGATTTTTACCAATTAAGCTCCTAAATTGTGGTGGATTTTGTAGATTGGTCCTTGGTTTTGAATTTCTTCAATTTGACTTCTAATTTCAATCTATTAACATGATAAAAATTAAATTTGGTCTCTTAAAATTCTAATCTTCTCAATTAAGTCCAAATTAGGCTCCCAAACTTAATTTTTCACCAAGTAAGCCCCAAATAAAATTAATTTGACATATTTTAAAGTATAATTAAGTCCTTGCACTTAATTAAATCCTTCAATTGGACCTAAATTAATTCTTAAACATAATTAAAATTTAATTTGGCCCATGATTAAATCAAATTGGCCTAATACAAATTTAATTATGTCCATGGACTTAATTTTTATGTAAATTCATCCAATAATCA
Source organism: Populus ilicifolia (assembly GCA_015708895.1). NCBI lineage: Eukaryota > Viridiplantae > Streptophyta > Magnoliopsida > Malpighiales > Salicaceae > Populus > Populus ilicifolia. The sequence continues at coordinate 38,251 of SRLM01001757.1, read as the reverse complement.
TTTACTTTGACCATGAATTTGTATTTTTTTTCTCTATTTTTTAGCATAATAAGGTACAATTAAGAATTGAGTTTCCTTCAAATTGCAACTTGATTCCTCAATCTGCTTTCTCCACGTTGCCAACTATTATTTTTATTAAAAAGAAAAAGATTTTTTTTGGAATAACTTAGAATTGGGTCATGACAATTTGAAAGCTTACTTTGATAATTTTTTTAGTGAAAATGAATCCATTAGTTTAAATGATCTTATAGATAAAGGTTGATTATTTTATTTTTTTCATATTGTTTTTATGTTTATTTTTTTTGTATGACTCCTGTTTTGCTAATCTTTCTCTTCCCAATCAAATGACAAATAATAGTACTTTGTGAATTTTAAGTCGGTTCTTTCAGTTTCCCATGATAATTGATATTTGTGTATATATTTGTACAATTCTTTACTCTTTCTTTTTCTTTTTGATCTCTTCTTCAATTCTCATTTGAAAATGGACACCACTCTTGAAAAATTAAAAAAATATTTACCCACTTTGGCTCAAAATGTGATTATAAAATTTTACCATACTAAGTGTGCAAGATTAAGGTTGTTAATAAACTATGAAATTCCTAAAGATATTCACTAAATGATTGAAGCAAGGGTCTAATTATCAGGTGAGTCTTCCAAGATAGGTAAAAACACTTTTGCAAAGAAACATAATGCAAAATGACTGGAAGTCTGTCATCAATATTCTAGATGGACTTGTAATGTACAATGTTGTTTTTTAGGAATGATATCTATAAACCATGAAGATAAAATATAATTCATTAAAGATAGTCCGAGTAAAGAGTCTATAATAAAGGTAAGAACTAAAAAAAAAGATAATATATAATTTGTAAAAAAATAATATTAAATGTAATTAATTAAATAAATAAAAACATAGATAAGTTAGGTTTTGTAGCCTCTCTAATTTGAGTAATTAAGCTTGAAGGGGTGTTTTAACACTTAATATCTTAAAGTCAACTAACTTAGGAGTTATTGCCTTAAAGTTTATTACATGGGTTAAGGAGAAAATCTCAAGGAAATTAAACATTATACTATCTAGGTATCAGTATCTACAACTCGAGTTATTAAGCTCGAAGGGGGTGTCTTAACACCTAATGCCTTAAGACCAACTGGTTTGGGAGTCATTAACTGAAAGCTTGTTAGATGGGTTAAAGATGCATTATGTTATATGTATATATATATATTCAATAATAATAATAAAATAATCTTATTCCAAGAAAGTTAACTTTAAATATTAGAACAAAAATTTGTTTGTGTCCAAGTAAATTTTCATAACTATGTGTTGAGTAGATATATAAATTTAATAAGATTTTGTTTATCTAAATAGATTAATGAAAGTTGAATGATAAATGTCTTTCTTGTGGAACTTGCAAATTGATTTTTCTATTTTAACACTTTAATTACTAAGGACTAGTAATAAGTTAATTGGGGGTGTGATTAGTATTTAAAAGTACATTTTTATAAAGGTTTTATATCAGCATTTTGCACTTAAAGTGTTAATAACTCCTTAACTTAAGCATGTTTCATAATAACAAGTTTGATGCTATAAGATATCTTTAATTTATGGTAAATGTTCATCTTAAATGTAGGTCTTTCACATAAATCAAATGATTGATTGATGAGTTTAACTACTGATATTGAGAAGACAAGGAGAGGGTAAAGCTTAGAAAAAAGGTAGTGGTTCAGTCCAATCTAGAATGCTGTTAAGTTATTAGGTCATATCTAGAGCCGTAGATCTTGGATTTCAATTTAGTTTATGGCACACGTGTGCGACATCGCGGCGATTGCCCTTTACACTTAATTATGTGGGTGTGTCTAAAAAATATAGAGAGACAAGGAATTCTTATCTCTTGTTAGTGGAAAAATAAAATGGGAGTTGCTACCTAGTATTTTGGTTACTAGGAACTCCAATTGGTCTACGAATCCGATATGGAGACTTGTTGTGTAAAGGGAAGGTATTAGCACTCCAAATACTCTATCTATGGTAAGCTGCATTGTTTTATTATCTCATATATGCTATGATTATATTATATTTTTAATTTTTGGTTTGTCTATGATTTAAAAAAAGTCATCTACGGTAAGGAGGTCTTTATCTTATTGGGTAAAAACCTAACCATTCTAACATCAAATAAGAAGAAACTACTTTTTTAATATCAGGAGTATGTTTTACGTGTAAATTCATAATCTCGGATATTAAAAGAAAAAAAAATATTTTTTTTAGAATTTTTAAAATATTGGCCAAGTTCTTATGACTTTAATAAATTGGTTATTAAAGCTAAAATACATGCTAAAATATAATATATGTTTTTTTTAAGTTGGAGTGGAGGCACTCTAAGAGCTGGGCTAGTGGCGGCTTGCAGCTAGGGTGGTGGTCGGGCATTGTTCTAGGTGGAGATGCGGCTATTATAATTTTTTTCTTCTTGTTGTTGCCTTTTGCTATCTCTGCTCCTACCCCTTATTTGTTCTATTCTTCCTTGTTTATGGTCTAGTGGTGGTGGAAGGTTGTTGGGGCAACGACTAGGAGGATAAATAACGATGATTCCAAGTGGTGGCGCGACTGTCTTTTCTTCTTATCCTCTATGTAGAGCCCGTAGTCTTTGTGTTTTCTTCCCTTTCTATTCTATCTTATTTCTTTTCTCCCTCTCTGGTTCTGCTAGCATTGGCAGTGCTGATGGTGGCGGAATGACGGTGTTGCAGTGGTGGTGGAAAGGAAACATGGTGGTGGTGCCTAGGGGCGAGGCACAGTCCTACTTCTTTATGCTGAGACCATTAGTCCCTGTTCTTCTCTTCCCCATGTATGCTTTCTGATTGATACTTAAAAGTGTATTTTTATCAAGGTTTTATATCATCATTTTGCACTTCAAGTATCAATAATTTTTTAACTAAAATATGTTTTATAATAATATATCTAATAATATAAGATACCTTTAATTTATGATAAATATTTATTTTAAATGCAGGCCTATCACATAAATGAAAGGATTGATTGATGAATTTAAGAACTGAAATTGAAAGGATAAAGAGATGGCCAAACTTAGAAAAGAAATGTCGGTGCAATCCAAACCGGAATACTATTTGGTAATTAGGTCATATCTGGAGCTATAGATCTCAGATTTAGGTCTACCTTATATGGATGGAAAGGTAAGACATAGGCCTACAACTTTCATATAGAGCCCAAGATCCAAAAAGATCACTTTCAAGTTCAAATTATTGCAACAACAAAGAAGCCCGAATCTGTCCTCCAGCCCGAACACTGTTCAGTATTTTGGCCATATCTGGAGTTCTAGAAGTCAAAATAAGCTGAATTGTTTACACAAAAAAGTTGTGATAATTTTCTACAACTTTTATGTTTTCAAATGGCTTCAATTTTGACGTTATCAATGATGTTTTGGGCAGACAAGAGAAGAAAAAGATTGTTACCAAGTCAAGAGTTGGTCACCCACTCATTAATTAGTCATCAAATCAATAGTTCTCTATTTTGGTCTATATAAGGAGGCATTCGCCATGCATTTAGGCATCTTGGTTTCCAAATCAAGATCATGCTCTTGCTTTCTCTCTTTGTATTTTTTGTAATGTTTATGCTTTGCTTTTATTAATATCAAGTTTATACCTTTCATTTCCTTCCATTTACTTAGTTAACTTTTATCTTATTTATGTTTTTATTTTGTTTATTTATTTTCCTTTCTTTCATTTTGTCTAGCTAAGTTTATTATGTCAAGGTGAAAAGGTTACACTAATGGTGTAAGAATAAGTATAGTGTAAACTTAATGTGGACTTTAATGTTTGGTACTAACATGTTTTGTATTTGTTATCTTATTCACTCTTTAATACTTTGCTTGTTAAATGACTAATCTTAATTTATATTGTATAACAATTAATATAACAAATGCTTGGTACTTTCATAGCCCATACTATATGGTATAACCGACACCGAAGCTATGAAAAAAACTTGATTTGTTGTTAACATAAGTCATAATCATGAATGCTTGATGAAATATACAAGTATTAGCATTAATCAAATAAGATGACTAATGTAATCATGTTAACAATATATAATCTGATTGGAACCTCCTTTGTGTGTGGTTTTCAATTGAATAATAAGAGTTTATACTATACTTGTTTGACATACCATTAGTGGATCCTCTAACCTTGACATTTGTTATTATCATTGTTTAATCCTTACATTAATATTCCATCTCCAAGTTCTCATCTTCTTTTTCTTCTTCTCCATCTCTTTCTTTACTACTACTAGTATTGTTGTTATTGTGATTAATATTGTTGTTGTTTATAATTGTTGTTATAATTTGTACAATTAACCTACTTGTGGTTTGACTTCGGTCTTGCCGGGTTATTTATTACTTTGACACTCCTGCACCTGGAAGAAGACATCAATCTTTTAGTCGTGTCAAGTTTTTAGCGTCGTTGCCGAGGAGGTAAGTTTTGTATAAATTATAATATTTATTTTGTTTTTTCTTTTTATTTTTCTTGTATATAACTTTGTTTCTTTTCTCTTATTTCTTCTTCTTTTGTTTTCTTTATCCTTTTATTCTATTCCTACACATGTATGAGAGTGTGGTCACGTACATCAAGTGGTAGACTTTGTAGGGTATTCTCATTATTTTTAGAAAATATGGTAAAAAAGATAATCAATCACTTTCACTTTCCCTCTTCTCTTTCAAATAATTCTCCCTTCTCGTATCTTCCAATTTTGCTCCTTTTTTTTTTTGTTTTCAACTACTCAAAAATGGCCCTCTTTTGTTTTCTCCATCGTTTCCATGCCTCCCCTTTTTTGTTCTCCACCACCTCTATTTATAAGCAAGAGGAGAGGACCCCCCCACTCTGTCCCATAGTGGTGTAGGGGGAAACGTGCTGCCTTACCTCTACAAGGTAAGGTGGTTGGCTATTTGTAAGGTATGATGTCCCTCTCCTTTATTTATCACATTGGTAGGGTATGTGGGAGCATAGGATGTTGTTAGTTTTATGTAAGTGGGAAGGAGATAAGGCGAACGCGAAGAAAATTTTAAAATCCTTCTTCTCCCCTGTCTCTACATTTGTAGGGGAGAAGAATATGCATAGTGCCTTTTTAAACGGTACCATGTCCAATTTTTTTTTTAGAAAATGGAATGTAATTAAAAAAAACTCAAAAATGAGTTATGACAATTTATATGGCTAAAAAGTTAAGATGTAGATCTAAAATATTCATAAGGACTGCAAACTCAATTCCGTTGTTTGGAAGTCCAAATCTTAGCAATAACAAAAAAGTCTGAATCTGTCTTGCAGCTTAGACACTGTTCAGTGTTTTGCCTATATCTTGAGTTCTAGAAGTCCAAATGACCTTAATGTGTTTTTGTTGGAAAGCTGATATAATTTTCTAAAACTTTCATGATTAAACTCTTTTCAAATTCTTGTGTTAACAATGATGTTTTGTTGTTGTTATTTATAATTTATATAGTTAACCTCCCTGTGGTTCGAGCCTGGTCTTGCTGAATTATTTATTACTTCGACACTTCTATACTTGGGAGAAGACATCAATCATTTGATCGTGTCATGAACCCGACAACATAGGTTCCAAAATAGAGCAGATTTGGTAAAAATAAAGGTACAAACATGTTGTAAGTCATGCAAGTATCAATTGTCTAGTATCCATTCATTTTGATTATTAATAAATCATGATTTGGCCAAATAAGTTTCTTTTAAAAACCAAAACCTAAGGATTAAACACCTTTTAAACGTGTTATTGATGCTAGTCACTACCAAGCCTAGAAATAGACATTTTTGGTTTATAAGATATGCATTTTTTACCCAATAAGTCACAATATCTTATATAAATATGTTTGAATCTAAAAAATTAACCAAAAAAAATCACCTTAACAGTATATATTGGGTTAAGATGATTCTTTGACATGAAACACCTTAACTTTAACATGTATAGTTTAAGTTAAACAAAAAAAAAACAGTATATATTATAAACAAACTTAAACAACAACTTTAATGTATCAAAAATATAAAACAAGTTGATTAGTATTTAAAAGTATATTTTTATCAATATTTTATATTATCATATTATACTTAAATTAAATTCTCAAACTTAAGCATGTTTTATAATAACAAGTCTGTTAATATAATATAACTTTAATTTATAGTAAATATTCATTCTAAATGCAGTCATATCTCACAATTTAAAGAATTGATTGATGTGACTAACTATTGAAAGTAAAAAGATAAAGAGATGGCTAAGTTTAAAAAAGATATACTGGTTCTGTCCAAATTAAAACACTGTTTAGTTATTGAGTTATATCTGAAGCTATAGAACTTGGATTTGAGCCTGCTCTATATGAATGGAAAGCTACGACATAGGTCTAAAACTTTCATGGCATTTAAGATTCAAAAAGGTCATTTTCAAGTTCAAATTGTAGCAATAACAAACAAATTAAAATCTGTCTTACAGCCCGAATATTGTTTAGTATTTAGTTCATATGTCAAGTTTTAGAAATCTAAATGATCTTATTTTTTTGATTGAAAAGCTGAGACAATTTCTTATAACTTTTATGGAGACAATTTCTTAGAACTTTTATGAAGACAATTTATTCACATTCTAATAATAACAATAAGGTTTTGTTAAGACAAGAAGATAAGGATTGTCACCAAGTTAAGATGTGGTCACCCACTCAATAATTAGTCAACAAATCAATAGTTCCAAATCTTGGCCTATAAAAGGAGGCATTTACTATGTATTTAGACATCTTGGTTTTCAGATCAAGGTCATGTTCTTGCTCTTTTTCTTTATATTTTTGCAATGCTTAAGTTTTGCTTTCATTAATATCTTGTTTATACCTTTCATTTCCTTTATTTAGTTAACTATCTTATATATGCTCTTATCTTATTTATTTATGTCTCTCTTCTTCATTATATTTAGTTAAGTTTATTATGTTAAGGTGAAATGTTATACTAATAGTGTAAAAATAAGTATAATATAAATTCAACATAGATTTTAATGTTTGATACTAACATGTTTTGTATTTGTTATCTTGTTCACTTTTAATACTTTACTTGTTAAATATTAATCTAGATTTATGTTATATAACTCTTAGCATAACAAATATTTGGCACTTTCATAACTTAATCGTATGGTATAACCAACACCCGTGCTATGAAAGAAACTTGAATTGTTATTAACATAAGTTGTAATCATGAATATCTGACAATATTTACAAGTATTAACATTATTCAAATAAGATAACTAATGTAATCAAACAATTTATAATCTGATTGGAACCTTTTTTGTGTGTAGTTTTCAATTGAGTAATAAAAAGAGTTTTGACTATACTTGTTTAAAATACCATTAGTGGATCCTCTAACCTTAATATTTGTTTTTAACATTGTTTAATATTCATGTTAATCTTACATGTCAAGATCCTCTTTAACTTATTATTAGTATTAGTATTATTATTTATAATTTATATAGTTAACCTCCCTGTAGTTCGACCTCGGTCTTACCAAGTTATTTATTACTTCGATATTCGAACACTTAAGAGAAGATAACAATCTTTTGGTTGTGTCACAAATTAAAATAACTTCATTACACATAAATAAAAAATAAAAAAATAAAAAAAGCAAGTCACTAAAAACCTTATACTGGATTAAAAAAGTATACCTAGAAAAACTACACTTTATTTGTTTTCTTTAGGAAATTTTTGTTTCTTATAAACTTGTAAAGCTAAGAAATCTTTCATTTTGGCACATAAACCTTTACACTTATGTTTCTTATTTATATTTCTCTTATTTTTCTTATCCATTCTTTTCTTTTTCTCCTTCTCTTTTGCTGTTTTCTTCGTTCTAAACTTGAAGGGTTTTTACAGGGTTTTGCTAAGGTTTTGAGAGGTTTTGAATCCATTTATAACCTCTTGATCTTGAGAAAAGTGTTGTAAATCTTTGATAAGGACACATTGAGAAGGTTTTGTGTGTGAATAAAAGAAAAATAAGTTAATTTTTATATGATAATTGCATTGTCAGAGCTGACTAGTTTGCTTATTTTTTAGGCCTCATTGGAGCAATTCTAAAGTCATCGTCGCCTAAGACCACTTAAAGTTGGTAGAGGGGGTACACACCTTTCATTTAAATCCAACTTTACTCAATCTGGAGGTTTGTAGCTTCATATTCATGAGTTTGAAGTTGTGAACTCAATCACCCAAAACTATAAAAAACAGAGGTCAATTGACTAAACAACATGTCACTCAACTTCTCTTCTTTAAGTTTGAGTGACATGTCATTTAGGTTTTCTTTTTTGGATTAAAGAATTTTAATTGAGCTATTATTCTTCTAATATCTTTTAATTGCACCAATAATCACATTGAAACTTTTGATTTCATACAATTTTACTCATGAAAAAATCAATTATTAGTCTTTGAGTTGGTCATCTTTTCCATTTTGGTCATTAGTTTTAATTTTTGTATTTTAACATTCAGTTGATCAATAAACTTTTTATTTTTTTAATTTAGACCCTGTTTTGGTCAATAATAGCCCTTATATTCACATGTCTTTTTCATTGTGATTATTGGTTTTAGATTTCTTCAATTAAGTCTCGAATTGCCTATCAAACTTTATTATTTATATAATTAAGCTATTGATTTGACCAAATTAACTCTAAAAATTACAATTCAACTCTTAGACTTTAATTTCTTCCAATTAAAACCTAATTTGACTTTAAAAATCAAATTTTCTTGCAATTCAACTATCAATAAATTCAAATAAACCTTGAAAAATTCTAATTGAGTCCTTAAATATTAAACATTGGTTTTTTCCTCCTTAAATTAATTTTTTTTGCTAATAGAGTAGTTATCGATTGAAAATATACTGTTAAATTTTTTAATCTTGTATATTTAATCTTTCTTAACCAATCATCGGTAACTTGCTAGGCATTCTAATGTGTATTTTTTTTAGATTAACGTGGGTGTTTGAGTCAGCTTGCACGCACCACAACTAATCTCAAGGATCCTGAAGTTAATGATTATGTAAGCCTCCAGTAACCATCATATAAGTAATTAAGGACTCGAACCTGATACATAAAAGACAAATCTCTTATTCCTAAGTTTTTATCACTAGACCACCACCTAGATAATTCTAATATGCCCTTTTTAATTAGGTGTGTGTATATATATTATTTTCATTGTGTTTTTTTTTTAGCGAGTGTTGCTATTCATTCTAGCTACACATGAAAAAGTAATTAGAAAAAATAAAAATAAAACATTTTTAATTTTTTTAATTGCTTTTTCCCGTGGGCCTATAATGAATAGCAACAATCTCTATTATTGACATCATTTGCCCATGATGTAATTGCTCTTACGAATTGCTTTATACCTCTCTGATCTTAAATAAAATAAAATAAAGTAAAGCAAAGTGCTAGCTGTTTTTTGCAATGGAAAAACATACTTGGATTGATCTGTTTAATATTTTCCATCTCCTGTCATCCTGACTGAGATGCTGTGTCAATCCTAGCATGCGGTTAATCCTATTGTTAGGTAAAATAGTATGATTTGACACCAAGTGGTTTCCTCTCTTTTGCGAAGAAATATCTCATAGTCTTGTTAGCTTCGATGCATGCGCAGCTGCACCATCTTGCCCGCATCTGTGCAAGGCATTGTTTACATCAGCACTGGTAAAGCATGAGAAGATGGAAAAAGTTAGCGAAAAAAAAATAATTTTTTTAAGCTTCTAAGTCACATCAACAAACCATTGAAGAATCTATTCTAATTGTCTTAGTTTTTCACGATGATTAAGCTACAGAACTCAGAACTTATCCTCTTCGTCTAGAATTTTTTCGTGATTCATGCTGTCTTCATTTCAAGCTCGCTCCTAGATGTTACCTTTCGCCATGTTATCTGACCCTACACACCTAACAAGTAAATCCTTCCGAGCTCTCTTGTACAATCGAAACACTACCCACATGTTTTTGTTGGATATTATTTGTCTTTTGTCCAATCTCCATTTCAAGCTCAAGGAATCCATTGGCATACGGCGTGTTATTGATATGATCATCTCGGTTTTGGTTTTCCAATTTTGTTTTCAATCAAGATTTTTTAAATTTATTTTCTTTTATGATAGTCTGGTTCTTAAATCGAATCGAAATGACGTCATACACTATTCATTTTTAAGATGCTTTGCTAATGAAATTATGAATATCGAATTATTAGATAGAACTTACGTAGATTTAAAAAAAAAAGAAAACTAAACCAAGCTTGTCCTAGGGCCTATCTAGATAGTTCTTGACCAATCACCCATTTTCTCCATTCATGAACGAAATCCTCTACCTTCCATAAAAATGTTAGGGACAAGGAAGGGAACAATGTCAAAGGCTTGATCATTAAGGCTTGTTTAGAATTGTAATAGTGATGATAGTTTAATTTTTTTATTTATAAATACAATAAAATAATATTTTTTTATATTTTTTTAAATTTCTTTTAATATTAATAGACCAAAATGATATGAACATATAAAAAAGTTAGTTCTTTTAGATTTTGTAGAAAAACTTAAATTTTTTAGAAAATACAGTATTTAAAAAAAAAACTAAAAACCAGCCAAGGCTTCGCTAGAGGTAAGGTTGAGAAAGTACTATGTTAATCGCGTATACAATTGAACAATTAAGGCCACCCACTTCCCTACATAGATGACAAAACATTAATATTTGTGTCTTGATCTGAGAAAAGACCATGACAATTGACATGATTCAATTGGAAGACAGAACCATCATGCCATGCCAATTTGAGTCCGATTATGTAGGTAATTTTCCATATGGCCATGATTATTAAGGTGACATTGGTATATTTTTAACTAAGAATGTGGATAATTGTCCTTGTGATCATGATCACAGCTACTAAATTATTTTTCTACTAAACATAACAAACATTAGTGTGGTTTGGTGGGATAACAACGGACAGTATTCAAGCCAGAAACACCAACACCATTGCATCAGCTAGCTATTGATCTAATTCTGTTCTGCATTTTCTATGATAGGACATGTTTGGTATTATAGTATAAGCTTGTTTGGTATCATATTAATGTTTATGTTTTAAAATGTTTATTTTACTTGATAATATATTAAAATATTGAGTTTTTTTTATAGTAATACGTCAAAATTATATTATATGAAAACATTAAAAAAAATAATTTGAAGTGAAGAAAAATATAAAAAAAATTAATTATTTNATATATATATATATATATAGAGAGAGAGAGAGAGAGAGAGAGAGAGGATGTTTCTTTTCTGTTTTTTTTGGACAGTTTAGTGCACAGATTAATATATTTTAAAACAATGAAACAATGGAGGATTTTAAAACATTCAAGAACAGAAACACCAACGCTATCTCCTAAACAGGATAGGAGGATAAAATAAGATCAATGAAGGTAAAATATACCATGGCATCAAGATTTGGGCCTACAAGGTAGAATGTAGCTCTCCATTAACCTATCAAGTCCCTTTTTGTGGGGCAGAAGGTAAATCTCAATGTGGGTTTTAGGGCCCATTATTTGCATGCTATGTGTCCAAAGTGATTATCCACGGTGAGGTATTTGAATGTGTAATAATAATTTAAATATTTTTTTATTTAAAAATATATTAAAATAATATTTTTATTTTTTTTACGTTAAGATAAAAAAACATAAAAAATTATTTTTTAAATTAAAAATGATTTTTAAATTTTTTGAAAAACGTTTTGAACCGTATTTCTAATTAATATATTTAGAGGCTTATTGAATTAATTTTTTAAATGTTCAACCACATTGTTTTTATTATTCAACGGGAGAATAATACCTTTTGAACTTAAACTATTAAGCGCTAAATTATCAATGACCAAATGTTAAGTACACTTGGACATATACTTGAATTAGACGACAAAGGGATCTTACCAATTCAAAATGGGATTATGTTATGCTCCATTCAAATTCTTTGATAGCTCAGTTCTAACAGAAATAAGATCATTTTTCAGAAAAACAAGACAAAATATACCACTAGGTGGTAGAAGAGTTGCACAAATATATTCACCATCACTAAAGAAAAAATAATTGTTATGTTGATTCCACTGTATGCCGTCTCACCATAAAACTTTGGATCGCTGTATTTTTTTTTTTTTTGTCAGGTGATGCGCAGGAATGAGGACAAGGGAAAGGAAAAATAGCAATTCCAACACGGTCCCAGAAGGTTGTGAATGGAGCTAGTGTAGACTAAAATCCATAGCAATCATGTTTACCCCCTTAATTCTTTCATTAGCTTTTACTGTACAAAGTGCCAAATACTTGTTTCATTAGAATTTTAAGAGAATGTTTGTGCAAAAAATAGAATTATTTGCAATGTGCTTTTAATTAACATTTGGAAATGTGCTTTTTTCTTTTTTATTGTCAGATTTTTATGTTAATTACTATTTTATGACACACATATCTTTGTAACTTGTTCAGGCATCAACCACGCACCAACTACCGATGTTACTTCATTTATGTTGCTATTTATTCTAATTTGCGTTCATGCACGAAAGCTAGGCTTTGTAGTGTATTATATATATATATATATATATATAGAGAGAGAGAGAGAGAGAGAGAGAGGATGTTTCTTTTCTGTTTTTTTTGGACAGTTTAGTGCACAGATTAATATATTTTTTTGTTTGTTTAGCCACCAACCATTGATGTAACTTCACTTTGCTGGTACTTTATTCGGTTCATTTTCAGGCTATTCAATACACCTTCAATTAATTTTGAACGAAAGAAAGAGTACACACGGAAGGCAAATGTCTAATTGACAAGAAAAGAAGAAGAAGAAGAACAAATAAATACAGGGAAAAAAAATCTTAAATTAGAATTTTGAACTTCCAAATTAAACATTTAATTCGAATTATTTAAATCCCATCACAAAACAAGGCCTACTGGCCAATTGGCCCAAGTCTCTTCTTTACTCATTTATTTACATATTTCCCACTCTTTTCAGTTAAATTATGGGAATATATATATATATATATATATGTATGTATGTATGTATGTATGTATGTATGTATGTATGTATGTATAAGGAATTTTGGGCACGCACGGATGAAATTGGTGGAGTAAAAACAACATCATCCACGTAAATATCAACCTCTACATGCACAGATTTAATTTGTTGCCAATAGGCACATATATATCGGCCTTTTTTTAGCAACATATCTCTGTGCCTACAAATCTTGATCACATCTAATAAAACCATCATTACAAAGCATTAGTATTCTTTTCCCCCTGTGTGATGAACCTTATCCTCCAATAACTCCTTGATGCTATTTGATCAGCTACATAGCTTCTGCTGATCAACTATCAAGATCAAATACGACACTCTCTATTATAAATTAATTAGCGCATAATTTTACTATGCCAAAGTCACAGTCCAATTGCGAATGAGTGTGCTAGGAGAATTGCAAATTAATGGGGTTAGACGCATGATACCGAACTTATATTAAGTCCTACATGATAGATTAACTTTACCAATATACAAAGACTTGTTTGGTTACCAAATGATATTGTCAATTATCTTAATCAAAGCCTCTTCTAATTAATATTTTTTTTATAATATTTTTGGTATAAAATTGATGGATCAGAGACTTATTTGTGATCGCTAATGGAAATCAATCGCTAGGTCAATTACCTACACCGAAAAAGTAGTTGTTGGGTCCTTCCATGTTAGCTTGATTAGTTATAGAAAAAAAAAATGTACGAACAAAAAATTGGCCCATACAAAAGAAATTATTGATGAAGCTTAACATCTGTTTCGAATGTAAATAGAATCAATTAATGATTAGTCATCATCGGATGGTAAAAAACAAGTTAAAGTTCAGTGAACGGAGAATTGTACCTTTGATTTTCCATTTCTCTGTCTAATCTTGTTTAAAGGCTACAAAATATTCTCCAGGAAGCTGCTTCGAAGCAAATGTGTCTTGCCCTAATCAATCGTCATATATGCATCATGTATATGTGTGTGTCTCTCTCTCTTCTTTTCATTTATATAATTAATATTTTGATCATGGGCAAACGATTAGCGACCAAAACCTCATTTTCTAGGACCATGAAAATACCTTTATGAAATGGTCTTTATTATCATGGGAAGCCAAAAGGGATTCCAAATTTCCAATTACTTTTTACAAAAAAACAATCCACGATTTCGTCATGTAAAGCAAGTTGGAGGACAGGAAAGCAGGCTTTCCGACCATTTTGTGTATCTGGCATGCAAACTTTCACTATTTAGTGAAACCTGTTCAAGTCTTAGTAATTTTGGTCTCTTTGATTATTATGTGATGCACGAGAGAGGACCACCTAATAAACCCAGAACCCCCCCCCCCAAAAAAAAAAAAAAGAGTGAAAAAAGAATCATGAAAATTCAGGTTATTTGATTCTCCCCGTCGTCCTAGTCGTCCTTGATAAATTTCGTGTTGACTTTTTACTAAGTTTAAATTAAGAAGAAAAGAAAAGGCAACAAATATGGTGCTTACTCGTGCCTTTCGGGTTCATTTTTCCAAAATTGCCCCACGTTCTTTGGATGACAAACAGCTATCCTTACAAAAAAAAATTACCCTTTGAGGATTAATAGGTATAATACGAGTTGAAAACCTAGTTGATTTCTATGATTAAAATAAAGAAAAGATAAGGATCAATAATGACATTTTAAAAAATTGTGTAAAGATTCTTTTTCGTTGATCAAATAATCATTGGCGACAACCCTTTCCTCCTTCCTCATCTTTTTTTTCTTCATTATCTTCCGTTGTTTTCTTAATAATTCTATACCAATTTATTAGAAATGCTGCTTAAAACTCCCAATATCTTCATACATTTAAGATCTTAAATTAGATTTATCCATCACATATATTTTCTTTTTAAAAATACATTTTCTTCATTAATATTGAAACCCAGCACTGAATGACAGGTGGAAAATAGATAGATTGTGCAAAAGAAGATTAAGCAAACAAAGCAAGATGTTAGTGAAAATTGATAGAGGGGCTATGCCTCTCAATTTCTTGGATTTCATGATCACAAATAAACCACTGTATATGCTGATTACTATGGAAATATAGCAGTGTATGACATAACATGTGCCTCTCTATAATTTATTGTTCTTTTAGGTGTACCTAAATTGGTCAAACTATCAGTAATCTATACAAAAATGTCTTTTCGAAATAGGTATCTTGAGAGGTTCCTAATAAATGAACGATAAATATAGATTGATGGCATTGTCAGAGAATGATGGACAGTCCCCATGTATTCATCCAAAAGCTGTTAGAGATAAGGGAAATCATTAGGCTTAGTTCATCTTGCTTTGAAATTCAAATATTGAATATTGGAGCATTACAGCACTTAAAGAATTTATAGAAATTACGCATATAAGTGATTGATATTTTTTCAACACCATGGTTATATTAATTATCGAGTTCGTGGAGTACCCAAAGAACGTACTATATATCCCTTCCATCCTTTCATATTTTAAATAGGTCCCAAGATGGATCATAAATTAAACCTTTTGTTCTTTTCTTGTATCGCTATATAATTCAAAAATCACCATTCAACAATTAATTAGAAAACCTAAAATAAGGCATTAAATAATTTCCAAAAAATAAATACATAGATCAGGCAAGTATATATTTATATCTATAAAAAACATCGACCTAGAAGTCTTATGTCTAGGACAAGACCAAGGCGCTACTCTTTGCTCCCTATTTTTAATGATTTACTTTCGAGTGGTAAGGTAACTCATCTTTCTCTCTTTGTTATCTTACCTCGGCGGTAGCATAAAGGTAACCTACTTTCTCTCTTTGTTATCTTAACTCGGCTGTAGCATAAAGATATCTCATCTTTCTCTTTGTTATCATATTTATTGTACGTAGATTAGGTTTTGAGACCCCATGACCTCACTATTCTTCGACAAAACAATAACGAATCGATCAATTTTGGATTGTTGGCATCTTTACCATATCACCATGCCATGTGGATAATATCATTTGTGTGAGTATGTGCCGACTCCAATACCACATTAAAGTCAGCTTTGTGCTATAATTGGCTTGTCAAGCTTTTTCAATATGGTTAACGAATTTAGGTAAGACCTCAATCACCTTTGGATATGAATGCAAGTAGGAAGAGCAAATCACTCAGAAAGTTAAAAAGAAACTGTAGATGCAATATTCTTAGATAACAATTTTTGAATAGAATGGATGACATATATTGTTATTTAGAATATTTACAAAATGGTGTGAATTGACCATGCCATCCCATCGCAAATATTTCTAAAAACTATATATCACCCAAATTTAAGCTTATTTATGCAATACATGCATGCACTAGATACATAAAGACTACTATATAACGTATACGTACCTAGACTCTTAGGGTTTCTATATTACTCTATAGGGTATACAATATTGAGCACTTTTGTTATACCGATAAGTGGCATAATGGGTCCGATGATGATGACGGAGACGAAGATTTAGCGAAGCCCCATAGGTCATTCTCGTTGGTATACACATGAGAAGTATTTGCTTGAATGTTTGATGATGATCTATGAGAATTTTGCAAGTGTGATAATTGCATGTCATCATCAGGAGAAAGACCAAAACTCGCATTTGGGCCGGTAGTAAAGCAAGATAAATGCTTGGATGTCTCTGCTTCATGTCCATTAAGTTGTGATGCCACTAGACGATCAAGAGTTACCCAATCGTTAAGTTGCCCGGATTTGGAGCCATGAATTACGGATGATGAGATCATGTCGAAAGTGCCATTGCCAATTTGGTTTGAAGAGGAAGGTTCATTCTCTGTCAGCATCTCATCGTACGATTGATGATAGCAAGATTTGAAACTTCGATCTTGATCAAAAGATGGACTGCTTATTGGAATCGAAGGGAGTGGTGGGCTGTCTAGCCGAGGAAGGTGCATGAATCTTTCATGGAGCCCATCACTGATGCTATTGTCTGAGAGAAACCTTAAACTATTGTTATTGTTGGAGATATTCATGTTGCTAAATGTTTCATTCTCCATCTTGCAAGTCCTTCCCATATAGAGAAGTATTTGATCAAGAACTCCATCATTTCCTGAACCAAGAATCTGATGAGCCTTTGAATCCAATGAGCTTGATGAGCTTTTGGGACTCTCAAGGGCTTTTTGATAGTTCTTCTTTCTAAATACCCGGCAAACCACCCACCCTTCTTCAGGGATTGCCTCTCCTATAGGATTTGAGACCTGCAGGATTACGAGAGTGAACAAATCAATACCATATAAGCTAGAAGCCTAGAACCGAACATGGAAGAAATCTATACCAATAGTTTCCTTCAAGTCAAAATACATGGAATATTGTATGAGATCTCAAATTCGAATCCTGTTTAACAAACAGTATAGTTTTCATTTTTTTTTAATTTTCATCTTTGAAATCAACTTCACTTTTAATTATAAAGAATGGTCCAGTTATTTTTTTTTCATAGAAAAAACAAGAATAAAAAAACAGAGACAAGACAAGAAAAGGTAAGAGTATAGGATATTCAAGCATATAAAATAAAATTAAAGGTGTAGGGAAGATACGGCTTACATTAGTGTCGTTGGTGCTGTCATCAAGCCTATATTCATGCATGATCCAATCGGATTTCTGTCCATGTGGAGCTCTTCCTCTGTAAAACACAAGAGTCTTTCTCAATCCAATTCTTTTAAACCCACTATAGATGATCTTATCACGGCCAGTGGCTTTCCAAAACCCAGCAGCCGTAGCTCGATTTGTTCTAGTCCCTGTGGGATATTTCTTGTCTTTGTGACTAAAGAAATACCAATCATTCTGTGGTGTAGATCCTATTTTGCACTTCTCTACAGCCCCAACAAAGGATAATTTCCTTAGTCAACATGTTTCGAAAATAGAGAGAAGTTATGTAGAGAAAGATATAAATGGAGATCACACTAGCTTAATTATTACCTTGGATGTCCCATGGCTCAAGCTTATTAAGATCAACCTCGCGAATTACATCAAGGTCTATCTTCTCGTTAGCAACTTTCTTCCTGAGGTAGTAGTGAAGAAGCTCTTCTTCTGTTGGGTGAAATCTAAAGCCTGGAGGGACCTGAGACTGACCATTTATTGATAGATTCATCATATCCTCAGGCATTATAGGTAGTGAGGCTTGAAAATATATGATCAATGTACATGTAAGAGAAAAGTAGAGTGGCTAGAGATCAATATGAAAGAGAAACGGAAATGAGAGACAACATGTACAAAGTTTGTTGAGGAGAGAGGGTGCGTAAAGGGTAATGCAGTCACGATAATTTATAATGGTTTGTAGGGCATGCGAGGGAAGGGTCCAAAAATGCATGAAAAGTTTTGGAATCAATGCTATTAATGTACTTAGTGTGGGTTCTAAGCCTTGGAGAAGAGCTAACCTAGAAGCTGATACGAAAGAGAGACAGAGGGTATGGTTTTATAGGCCCACAATATAGGTACTAACAACTGGGTCCATCAAAGAAAAAAATAAATAAATTCAGACTGCGTTAGAGGTAACTATTTGTATTTGTGTGAGCAGGAGGAAAGCCCCATCTCAACTACGACCCATGACCTTGATATCTATTTGAAAGGCACCTCTAAAACCTCTACTATCCTAAAAAATTCTCTCTCTTTTTTTTTTCCTCACTCTAAACATCACTCGTTTTACTTGTGCAACCACCTCAACGACAAGAAGCCAAGTGAGAGATGATGGGGTCGGGAGGCACTTAGCTTTCATGCATGGTCCCTGAAGGAAGAAAGACATGATGTGCTCTGTGGAGACTCAGCAACTTAATTTCCATATTTCTTTCTTCCTTACCTTTCTCTTTTTTATTCACATTTTATGATTGCAGTCACCAACTATGTACATCATGGCAGTAGCACAAGAATAAGATGAGAGTGATCACTTCTCCCGGGGAGGGGGGAGGGGAGTAAACATTAATACAGTGTCTTAAAAAATTCATGTAGTGCAAATACTGCTATATATTTCAAGAATTTTGGTATAATTTACGACCACGTGCCTTGAAAACCTTAAGAACGGCTACTAGAGTCCAAGTGGAGTCCTACATAATTGTCATGTACCTACGAAATCGTAAGGGAGGACTCTCTCGTAGACGTGCATTTTCCTTTCTTGAACTTATTATATTTTCCCTTTCCATGATTTTACATGACAACTGCTGAATCTTTCTTTCAAAAAAGAAAACACTTCCCTCTAGAGTCAAAATGGCAACCACTAAGAAATCAGTGGTGAGAAAGGCATCTAATAATGCGTTCCCATTTTGTTTCTTCTCTTTCTTTGTTTTTTATGGAATGGGAGATAGAAATTGTCTATCCCAACTCATGTAGTAGTAATCTTTAAGTTCCTTTTTGACGTAGCGGTAGAATTATTGTTTTATTATTTTTAATTTTTTTATTTTATATTATCTTTGCGTTTTTAAATATTTTGATATATTGATATTAAAAATAATTTTTTTAAAAATTTATTTTAATATATTACCAAGAAAAAAATATTTTAAAATATAATATCTATCCTAATCTCAAATAGATTCCAAATTATCCCATCTAGCACAACCCTTTTACATTATACTTGTAATTTTAGCTTAAACCCAACTAAAATGAAAAAAATCTACAATATATTAATTAATGCTTATACAGTAATTTATTGCTTTCGTTAGTGAATTTAGGATTAAAAACATCATGTAGGGAAGAGATATATAACATTGTTTAGTTGGTACACAACTAAAGAATTAGGAAAAAAGAAATGAGAAAACTAACGAAAAATATTTTTTTCATGGTTTAAAGTTTGAAAATACAACGCTCAAATAACAGACGGATATTTCATTTGAGATTTTAAAAGAAAAACATGAGCAACTCAATTTCAAACCCAATCTCTCTCTTTCAGTTTTTCCTTCTTCTTTACTCTTTTTCTCTCCAACAAAACCGAGCAAGCCTTTCCAAAGCATCAATTTCAAAATTAGTTCAACTTGTGCTTTATGTGCTAGGTTTTGTGCAATTCTTCGATTTCTCACTCAGATATTGCAAATTTAACTTTAGTTTCTCATTTTCTTTCCTCTCGTTTCATCATTATTTTTCAAAACCCTAGTTTTGTTTGGATGTTAACAATTAGGAAAAATCTTAAAGTTAAAAAAATCCATTAATTTTAAGGTATTTATATGGGGATTTTAATGATTGATTAACTTGACATTTTTTTAATTAGTTGGGTTCATCGTTTTTATCTTAAGATGGTAATTTGGATCTTAAGAAATTCAAAAGGTTGATATTTTCACTTCTAATTTATTTTATTTTGTTGTATCTTCAATGATATCTTTATTGTAGTTAGCTTAGATGCTTGCTTTAGTTTGCTTAATTCAATTTATTATTACTATTGTTTTTAATAAAATTTGTAAATCCTCAATAAAAATAGATAAATATAGATTAAATAGGGTAACTATTAATTAGAAAATAATAAATTAAAAATAAAATCTTATGAATCAGAATGACTTTTTTCAAGAGAGTAATTTGAAATTAGAGAAAATAAAATAATAAAATAGCATGTAAAATATTAAGTAATAATAAATCATGAAAATTTCATAACCACGTAAAAATAATGATTTAAAGTTGGCAATCAAATGAGCTTGCCAGATTTATTGGCATTTAAAAGGAGATAACTAGATTGATTGACATCCATGAGGGGATGGTTAGATTTGTTGGTAACCAAATGGGTTTGCCAAACTTGTTGACATCTATGAAGGGATGATTAGTGTCGCACGTCCTTGTGCAGCATCATTTGGTTATTTTTGTCTTTTGCTTGATTGAAGATTTTGAGAGTTACTATCTAGTATTTGATTGAGGGCTAATAGAAAATAGGATTTACTGGTCATGGTTAGAGATTTATAGGTAAGGGATTAGTTATGGCTAGGAAAGGTATTAGTACCCCTAACACACCCTATCTAAGGTAAGCTGCTTTACTATTTGATGTGATTTAAAAATTTAAAATATTAGTCAAATTTTTAAGGTTTTAATAAATCAGTTATTAAATCCCACATTAAATATAGAAACGTGTTTTTATATTTTCATGCGAAATACAACATGATTTTATTTGTCCTTGAGATATTTAATCATATTCAAATTAAAGAATTAATTCATTTTGTCTTTTTAATTTTTATAACTTAATAAATAAATACAAACACACACCTACACATTACTTTTTACTATGTTTTCCTATTACAATGTTTCCAACATAAACTAAAAAAACATTTAACAGAAATTTAAAAACATATTCAAAACATGTAAAAATTACAAAAAAATAAGTTCTTAAAAAGTCTAGGAACTGCAAAGGCCTTCTGGAACTGTTGGAGCAGTGTCGGCGTGCCTGTTCCATGAGCGACTGCCATTGGCAAGGCGTGGGTCACACGCCGTCACCAAAATAAGTGGTCCTAGGGGAAATCCAAATCGGCTTCCTCCCTTTTTCACTTTCCTCACCGGCGGTGCAACCACCCTTACCTGTAGGAGAAGAAACACAATAAAGCAATCAATTTTAATTTTTTTTCCCCTTCCAAATCTATTCTCGGGTCCAACAACATTTCCCTTCTCTGTTTTCCTTTTGCTGATGGCAGATCTAGTGGTTGGGAGAGCTTTTTTTTCTTCTTCTTATTTACTTCAGGTGGCGGCAAAACCAAAGGGGCCACTAGCTGTTAGGCTTTTATCAGGTCTAGCTAGCGGAGATAGAAGTGGTGGTCCAATTGGTGGGCTCAATTGGAGGGGACAAAGCTGATCTGAATACAGTTTGTTTTTCTTCTCAAGGTCCACCATATTGCCCCTAGGTGGTCAACTTTTCAAAGAGTATTGAGAGGTTTTGATGTCATTTTGATAAGGGATTTTGCAAATTTGGCCAATGTTCTTCCTGTTTGACAATCTTGTTCTAGAATCAACTCTCATATTTCAAAAATCATGTCTATTCAAAGTTTAGTTCTTAAAACAAAATCAGAGATATGTTAGTTCTTAAAACAAAATCAGAGATATGTTTGTTTTGTAAAAGATTTTTTTAAAATTCAAGCTTCTTTGGTTAAAGACCCAACACACACTATTCAATATAATCTTTTGATTGTCTTATATTTTGAAAACATAAATGACCCGTTGTAAGATTGAAATGACTTTTTCCATGGTTCTTTGTGTTTATTTTAATCTTTTGATCTTGAGTGTATCATTTGATGGTATATGATAAGGTGATCTTCTATAAATTTTAAGGAAAACAAAAGGCTCAAGTCAAAACTTAAGGATTTATCAAGAAAAATTGTTTTCTTTTTTAGCACCAATTTTATCAGCATGCATAATAATCAGTAGCTTGATTCATGAAGTCATGACCTTTATTGAAAAACACTTTAAGTTTTGAGAGCGCTTTATCGGTTCAAATTGCTTATTTGATTATAAAGGGTTTTTTACAGCATGTAATGTAGGCTGTGATTCATGGTTATGAAAGAAAGGAATTTCTCAAGCTCGAGATGTTTGAGGGTTTCAAAGACCTAGGATTAATATCAACTATTCATCAACTCTCTTTCTCTTGTTATTATTGTAGAGAAAATGACATATAATCTTATTAATATCAAATATCAAAATTGTCTTAACATAGATCATAATGCAAATCCAACATTTTTGTTAATGAATAGCCAATCTAATTTTTTTAAAGACACTTAAGGCTTTATCACAGACACAACAAAAGACATGAAGCTTGATTTTTTTACTTTTGGCATTTTTTGTGTCTTTCTTCAATTGAAACCTTTTTTTCCCTTCTTCGAATTGATAGGCATTCTCCTTCCATTTAATTTTTTTTTTGCATAGCCTTTCCTCATAGTTTTCTTAGATGCTCTTCAGTCTTTGGCTTTTCTTCTTCTAGCCCTCTCTCAATCATTGGATTTTTGTTCTAAACCTTTCTTTTATCCATTAATTCTATTAGTGTCTTCAAAATATCTAACATTTCCCCCCAATATGGGGTGTGATCCTGGTCAGGGTTTCTTTTGAAAGAAAATCATTCTGGCTCAAATTGGGACTACAATGGATATAACCTTTAGAAAGTGAAGGGATAACTACACCAATATCTCTTTTATAAGTTTGACCATCTCTTTGTCCTTTTAGTTTCAGTTCTGAAATTTATTAATCAATCCTTTTATTTATATGATAGGCCTGCATTTAAAATGAACATTTATCATAAATTAAAGGTATCTTATATTATTAGATATGGTATTATAAAACATGTTTTAGTTAAGGATTTATTAATACTTCAAGTACAAAATGATGATATATAAAACCTTGATAAAAATGCACTTTTAAGTACTAATCACACCCCCTAACTAGCTTATTACTAGTCCCTAGTAATCAAAGCGTTAAAATAGAAAAATAATTTGTAAATTCCACAAAGCAAGGTATTCATCATTCAACTTTCATTAATCTATCCAAATAAACAAACACTCATAAATTTATATATCTACTCGATACCTCTTAAACAAGATATTAATAAACTTTTCATTTGTGATCAATATATCAACACATAGTTATGAGGCTTTTCTTGAAAGAAAACAAAATTTTTGTTCTAATGTTTAAGGTTAACTTTCTTGGGTTGGGATTATTATTTTTTTCTTTTTTGAAAATATATACATATAACTTAAAACACCATGCATCTTTAACCCATATAACGAGAGTTCGCCTAATGACTCCGAGACCAGTTGATCTTAGGGCATTAAGTGTTGAGACACCCCTATAAGCTTAGTAACTCGGGTTGCTGATATTGAAATGTAGATAGTACAATGTTTAATTTTCTTAAACTTTTCTCCTCAACCCATGTAACAAGCGTTGGGTCAATAGCTCTTAAGTCAGTTAACTTTAGGGTATTAGGTTAAACACCCTTTCGGGCTTAATTGTTTAGGTTAAGGAGGCTGCGAAACCAAACTTATCTATATTTTTATTATCATCATTTTTTTTCTCTTTTTTTGTTTTTTTTTAAAATTATATACTATTCCTTTCCTTTAGTTGTTACCTTTAATAAAAGAATACAAATAATATAATAATCCAACGTGCAACCCACAATCATATGTTAAAGTGTGTGTGAAAATTAAGGTTTAAGAATACATGTTAAATGAGTATATGAGCATAATTAAGTAATAATAATGTAAGAGTTTGTGAACCTAAATATTTCAAGAAGTATTATAATAGACCTTGTTAAGAATGGTTACTAAAATGCATCTCAAGAGTCACTTTAACAAAAGAGCTCCTTTACTCTGTCATCCTGGTAACAATAATTTTGCATATGCTTTATGAAATGAAAAACATAGTTAGTTAATTTTTTTTATCAACTACTACCCTCTATGAATTATTAATTTGATGACTAATTAATGAGTGGGTGGTGATTAGTACTCAAAAGTGCATTTTTATCATGGTTTTATATCATCATTTTGCATTTGAAGTATCAATAACTCCTTAACTAAAGTACATTTTATAATAATCTATCTAATAATATAAGATACCTTTAATTTGTGGTAAATGTCCATTTTAAATGCAGGCCTATCATATAAATGAAAAGATTGATTGATGACTTTAAGAACTTCAATTGTAAAGGCAAAGAGATGATCAAACTTAGAAAAGAGATGTCGGTGCAATCCAAACTGGAATACTATTTAGTAATTAGGTCATATCTGAAGCTATAGATCTTAGATTTAGGTCTACTTTATATGAATAGAAAGGTAAGACATAGGCCTACAACTTTCATATGGAGCCCAAGATCTAAAAAGGCCATTTTCAAGTCCAAATGGTTGCAACAACAAAGAAGCCCGAATCCGTCCTCCAGCCCGAGCACTATTCAGTATTTTGGCCATATCTGGAGTTCTAGAAGTTGAAATGAGCTAAATTTTGACGTCATCAATAATGTTTGGGGCAAACAAGAGAAGATAAGGATTGTCACCAAGTCAAGGGTTGACCACCTACTCATCAATTAGTCATCAAATCAATAGTTCCTAATTTTGGCCTATAAAAGGAGGCATTTGCCATGTATTCAGGCATCTTTGTGTCCAGATCAAGATCATGCTTTTATTTTCTCTCTTTGTATTCTTTGTAATGTTTATGCTTTGTTTTCATTAATATTAAGTTTATGCCTTTCATTTCCTTTTCTTTACTTAGTTAACTTTTATCTTATTTATGTTCTTACTTTGTTTATCTATTTTTCTTTCTTTCATTATGTCTAGCTAAGTTAATTATGTCAAGGTGAAAAGGTTACACTAATGATGTAAGAATAAGTATGGTATAAACTTAATATGGACTTTAATGTTTGATACTAACATGTTTTATATTTGTTATCTTGTTCACCCTTTAATACTTTGCTTGTTAAATGACTAATCTTGATTTATGTTGTATAACAATTGGTACAACAAATGCTTGGCACTTTCATAGCCCATACTGTATGGTATAGCCAATACTTGAGCTATGAAAGGAACTTCATTTGTTGTTAACATAAGTTATAATCATAAATGCTTGATGAAATTTACAAGTATTAGCATTAATTGAATAAGATGACTAATGTAATCATGTTAACAATCTATAATCTGATTGGAACCTCCTTTATGTGTGGTTTCCAATTGAACAATAAGAGTTTATACTATACTTGTTTGACATACCATTAGTGGAACCTCTAACCTTGACATTTGTTATTATCCTTGTTTAATCCTTACAATCTCAAAGTTCTCATCAACTTTTCTTTTTCTTCCTTTTCTTTATTATTGTTATTATTATTATTATAATTACTACTACTAGTATTATTATTATTATTATTGTTATTATTATTATTATTATAGTTGTTGTTATTGTTATTATTGTTGTTTATAATTTGTATAATTAACCTTCCTATGGTTTGACCCCGGTCTTGCCGGGTTATTTATTACTTCGACACTCCTGCACTTGCGAGAAGACATTAATCTTTTAGTCGTGTCAAGTGGCCAACTCTTGACTTGGTGACAATCCTTATCTTCTCTTGTCTACCCAAAACATCATTGATAACATCAAAATTGGAACCACTTGAAATTGTACGAAATTGTCTTAGCATTTCAGGAAAAAAATAAAGGTCATTTAGCCTTTTAAAACTTGAGATATAGGCCAAAACACTAAACAGTGCTCGGGTTCTAGGACAGATTCAGACTTCTTTGTTATTGCTATAATTTGAACTTGAAAATGGTCTTTCTAAATCTTGGGCTCTATAAGAAAGTTGTAGGCCTATGTCTTACATTTCCATCCATACATCATATAACTCCAAATATGACTCAATTATAAAACAATGTTCTGATTTGGACTACACCAACATCTTTTTTCTAAGTTTGGTCATCTCATTATCTTTTTAATTTCAGTTCTTAAATTCATCAATCAATTCTTTCATTTATGTGATAGGCCTGTATTTAAAATGAACATTTACTACAAACTAAAGGTATCTTATATTATTAGATATGTTATTATAAAACATGCTTTAGTTAAGGAGTTATTGATACTTTAAATGCAAAATGATGATATAAAACCTTGATAAAAATGCACTTTTAAGTAGTAATCAATAACAAACATGGCCTTTTCTCATTTCAAGCAAGGTTGTTTAGAACCAATAAAATTTGACCTCATCTAGTGTAATGATTTGGACTTGTAAGAATCATGAATCATGAGTCCATAACTACCAAATCCAACTATATTTCATTATGCATACTGCTAAAAATTAGCTATATAATGTATGATTCAATTTTAGAAGGTATGAGGTCAAAATTATTTGGTACCCTCATGTCATTTTCAGGCATTAAGTCATTTTTATAATCAAAACACTTTTAAATCTTTAAGGATTGATCAACCTTAATTTTACGTGTTGAAGTTTGATAAAAAATATTTTATCAAAATACCCTTTGAAGGAAACATCTCATGATTTCATAACAACAAAGAGACAAATAAAAGACATGGCTTGTTAAAAGAAGAGATATGATTCAAAAACAAAATGCAAAATGACAAAAATCCATAACAAAGATGATTTTGCCATTAAATTTCGACCACTTATAATTCTGAGGATGTTTTGTGAGAATATGACCAATGATATCATCTTTCACAACCTCAGCTCGATTATTGAAACTCTTGTATCTGTTCAACTAAAATGGCTCAGGACCCTACCATGACATCACATTTCTTATTTGGATTATACCATATGGAAAATGATGGTTGCATGAGATTTGTTGGAGTTAGGTAAAAAGTCTGGAATATGTAGATGCTTCTAATTCAACTCTTTTCACAATTCTAGAATCCATGACAGAGCCTTCAATCTTTCCCATATCCATTACTTGTTTAATACGTTTAGTGATCTTCACAACATCCTATGCTACTGAACTAGAATTGAGCTCACAATAGAGGTGATTTTAAAGAAGGACAATGTACCAGGTTGTCATTAATTGATGACTGAAGGCATTGTTGTCATTGTTCATGACTGAAAATAAGAGGTGTAGCTTCAATGGGATGTGGACAAGTAGTGTTCCCACAAAAGACTAGGCAAACATTTCCTTTCCATTATTGAAGCTCAACACTTATTCAAGCATATATGAGTCTAACCGCTTCATCTTTGCTGCTCTCAACTTCCTTTTAATAATGAGCTTCTCTCTGACCCCTTTCTTGATTTCCCATCATCTTTTTTCAATCAGGTGTAGGAAAGCTTATTTGGAGGACACTTTCAACCCGGTGCATTCATGATAAATGTATGACATGTAATCTATATGATGAACTTGCCTTTCAAAGGGTGATATATAGTTATAACTTTTGCATGATGAAATAAGAATTTTTATTCTTGTTCAAACTCTATAATAGAAATTTCTTGAGTAATGACCATTATAACCCCTGTAACTCCTAAATTCAGGATGCTTCAAGAAAAACTTGCTCTGATGCAAAACCATATGCACGGGGTATACATCCTAAAGACAGGTTCTAATTTTTTTACGTGAGACAAAGGATACGTTTACTACTTAGTCTCTAAAAATAATCTCTGGTTGTCCTAGTGATCACCCTTGTAAAGGCAATATTGGGGGCTCAACAGATAATGAAATGACACGTCTACCAATCACAAATAGTCTGAGCACTCAACAAAGAGTTGGGGTTTACACAAACTTAAACCTTGACTAAAAATCATAAGGTAAGCTGCTAGTCCCCCACCTAACCTGAAGTTTGTGTGTGCTTTCAAAAATTAAAATATGATACATAAAACAATTCTATAAGATGTATTAATAAAAAAAAATAAAACATGACAAAAGGTAAAAAATTAAACACATAAAAAACATAAAGCTTAGTCCAATAAAGTTGAAAACAATACCTTCCCTTAGTGGAGTCACCATTATGTCGCACGTTACCCGCGTAGTGTCAACTTGGTGATTTACATCTTTTGCTTGATGTGAGGTTTTGAGAGTTGCTACCTAGTATTTGATTGAGGGCTACTAGGAAACAAGGATTTATTGGTCATGGTTAGAGATTTAAAGGTGAGGGATTAGTTGTGGTTAGGAAAGGTATTAGCACCCCTAACACACATTATCTGAGGTAAGCTGCTTTACAATATGATGTGATTTAAAAATTTGAAATATTAGTCAAATTCTTAAGGTTTTAATAAATCAGTTATTAAATCCCACAATAAATGTAGAAACATGTTCTTACATTTTCATGAAAAATACAACATGATTTTATTTATCCTTGAGATATTTAATCATATTCAAATTAAACAATTAATTCTTTTTATCTTTTTTATTTTTATAACTTAATAAATAAATAAATAAATACAAAAACACACCTACACATTACATTTTACTATGTTTTTCTATTACAATGTTTCCAACATAGCATAAACTAAAAACAAATTAACAGAAATTTAAATACATATTCAAAACATGTAAAAATTATAAATAAACAGATTCCTAAAAAGTCTAGGAACTGCACAGACCCTCTGGAAGTGTTGGAGCAGTGGTGGCGTCTGCTCCATGCTTGGCCGCCACTGGGGGGGCGTGGGCTTACACGTCGTTGCCAAAATGAGCGACGCTAGGGGAGATTCGAATCGGCTTCCTCCCCTTTTCACTTTCCTGGCTTGCAGTGACAACCACCTTTACCTGTAGAATGACCTCATTATAATGGGTGATCTACCCAGGTAAAAAAAAAACATAGAGAATTGATCGCGTTGTAATGGGTGACCTACCTAGAAAAATGTTGGTGATGGCTTAAAGGCGCACTTGAAAGGAGGTAGGGTTAGAAAATGCATTGCCTGAGAAGTAAGGGCTCAAAGGCCTGCTTAAAAGGAGGTAGGGTTAGAAAACGCACTACCCGAGAGATGGTGGCTCAAAGGTACACTCGAAATGAGATAGGATTAGAAAATGCACTATCTGAGAAGTGAGGACTCAAAGGCATGCTCAAAAGAAGCTAGGGTTAGAAAACATACTACTCGAGAGATGGTGGCTCAAAAGCACATATGAAATGAGGTAGGGTTAGAAAACACATTACTCAAGAAATTATGGCAGCTGAGGGATGAGAGGATAGGAGTATTCTTTGTCTAGTAGGAGCCGATGTCGTTTGTTCGTTTAAGAAAAAGGGCAGTCATTTGTATAGAAGATCAACTACTATTTATAGGCAAAATGTTGCTATATTTTCAAACTAGTAGATCAAAATGCCTATTATTAATAGTAATACTAATAATAATAGTAGTAGTAGTAGTAGCAGCAACAATAATAATAATAAAGAAAAAAAAGGAGAAGAAGAAGAAAAAGAGAACTTTAAGATGGAATATTAATGTAAGAATTAAACAATGATAATAAAAAATGTCAAAGTTAGAGGATCCACTAATGGTATGTCAAACAAGTATAGTATAAACTCTTATTATTCAATTGGAAACCACACATAGATTGTTAACATGATTACATTAGTTATCTTATTCGATTAATGCTAATACTTGTAAATGTTGTTAGGCATTCATGATTATAACTTATATTAACAACAAATCAAGTTCATTTCATAGCTCAAGTGTCGGTTATACCATATAGTATTGGTTATGAAAGTGTCAAGCATTTGTTGTACCAAGTGTTATACAACATAAATCAAGATTAGTCATTTAACAAGCAAAGTATTAAAGAGTGAACAAGATAACAAATACAAAACATGTTAGTATCAAACATTAAAATGCATGTTAAGTTTACACTATACTTATTCTTACATCATTAGTATAACCTTTTCACCTTGACATAATAAACTTAGCTAGACATAATAAAAGAAAGAAAAATAAATAAACAAAATAAAAACATAAATAAGATAAAAGTTAACTAAGTAAAGGAAAGGAAATGAAAGGCATAAACTTAATATTAATGAAAACAAAGCATAAACATTACAAAGAATACAAAGAGAGAAAACAAAAGCATGATCTTGATCTGGACACCAAGATGACTAAATGCATGGCAAATACCTCCTTTTATAAGCTAAAATTAGGAATTATTGATTTGATGACTAATTAATGATCTGGACTCGGGTTGCAGACTAGTTGGTCTTAGGGCATTAGATGTTGAGACACCCCTAGGAGCTTCGTAACTCGGGTTGCAGATACTGATACATAGATGATGCAATGTTTGATTCCCTTAAGCTTTTCTCCTCAACCTATGTAATAAGCGTTGGGTCAATAGCTCCCAAGTCAGTTGACTTTAGGGTATTAGGTGTTAAAACACCCCTTCGAGCTTAATTGCTTAGGTTAGGGAGGCTACAAAACCAAACTTATGTACATTTTTATTATCATCATTCTTTTTTTTTTTGCTTTTTTTTTGCTTTTTTTGTTTTTATTTCAAATTATATACCATCCATTTTCCTTAGTTGTTACCTTTACCAAAAGAACATAAATAATGTAATAATCCAATGTGCAACCCACAATCATATGTTAAAGTATGTGTGTAAATTAAGGTTTAAGAATAAATGTTAAATGAGTATATGAGCAAAATTAAGTGATAATAATGTGAGAATTTGTAAACCTGAATATTTCAAGAAGTATTATGATATACCTTATTAAAAATGGTTACTAAGATGCATCTCAAGAGTCATAAAAATATCTCCTTTACTCTGCCATCATAGTAACAACAATTTTATACATGCTTTATGAAATAGAAAACATAGTTAGTTAAATTTTTTTTTAAGCTACCACCCTCTCCTCCCAACCAATACGAGATATTTTCCTTAATGTTCTAAGGTAGAAAGATAAAGTATAGAAGATATCACCTGAAATAACGAATAATGACAAACCTGAAACACACCGAAATAAAAATAAGAAATAACAAAACACAATAATACAATAAAAGGATAAAAAAAATTACAAATGAAGACTTAAATCTACTTTAAGCTTTTTACAACTTTCCTTAGATGATCAATTTATGCAACTCATGGAAGGATCAATTACAGGAATGAAATATTGTAGTTGGTCAATCAATTGTTCAGTAATAGCAGCAGAGATTATGATTTGTCATGCAGAAGATGTTAGAAATTCCTATTCCATAGCATGATGAAGAACAACTTATCATAATAACCATTATAATTTAACAAACTTATGGGTTTATGGTGAATATGCAGTTGGGCCCAAGAGGAAATATGAAAGATCTTTTCCAATATGCCTAGACCACCTGGTAAGCAATGAAGACATCACCATGGTTAAACATTGCATTCATTCGAATCGACATTGTGGAGACCTGAAGTTCCTCTCCAATTGTTTTTTCAATGTTGTCCCCTTGTGCTAAAGCTTCAAGGATGACCCCCAAAACTTGAATACCTCCTAAAAATACAGCTATTAACACACCTCTTATTAACCCCAGACTACCTCCTTCATACATTAAATGAATCTTTCTCTCAACTAGCACCTGACCAAGATGATTTGCTGATTCTAAAAACTCATTTTCTTTCCTAGGACAAGATCCATTGACAACAAAAATACTTTTTATTTGATGACTTGAGAAACTTGTCATTTCTACACACTTCTATATTTGATGAATGTATGGGTTGAATGGAAATGAAGGGAAGGAAGAGAGGATTTTATAGATGAGAAATTAAAAGGGCAATCATATCACTTATGTGTAAGCCAACTGAAATTAAAAGGTAGTTGTGATTGTGCCTCACATCTTCTCTTGGTTTTATGTCCAAGAACGGCTTAAACGCCCTCTATGGGTCGAGGATAGGCTTCCCATCCAGTTTTCTTAAAAACTGGCAAACAGGGTCTTTTTTAGTCAGATTCCCAAGACTAAGTTGATCATGTTCTTTATAAAAATGGGGTCATAAACCATGAATTAAACGATGCATATCTCCACTAGGATGCATCTTAAGAGTTAATAGAAGATTATCTAAAGACTCCTTACTCAGGCCATCCTTAATGAATTGTATTTTATCTTCACGGTTTACAGATATCATTCTTAAAGAAGGACATTGTGCATTACAAGTCCATCTCACACATTGATGATAGACTTTCAGTTGTTTGGCACGATGTTTCTTTGTAAAAGTACTTTTACTTGTTCCAGACATGTGTGAAATGAAGGAATTAGAGAACTCACCTAATAATCTAACCTTTACTTCAATCAATCAGCGAATATCTTCAGGAATTTCATAATTCATTAACAATTTCAATCTTGCACATCTAGCACAGTAAATTTTTGTAATCGCATTTTGAGGCAGAGCGGGAAAATACTTTTTCAATTTTTCAAGATTAGTGTCCATTTTTAAATGAAAATTGGAAGAGGGATTCAAATAATTGCACAAATATATATACATATATCAATTGTTATAGAAAACTGAAAGAACCGACTTAAGTCACGGAGTACTATTGTCCGCCATTTGATTAGGGTGAGAGAAACTAGCAAAAATCACTCAAAAATAAACATAAAAACAACATGAGAGAGAAAAAAATAATCAACCTTTATCTACAAGATCATTCAAACCAATTGATTCATTTTAACTAGGAAAATTATCAAATTAAGCTTTCAAATGCTGTCCATTTTTCTTAAAAACATTGTCATTTATTGCATTCTCAATATCACAGGCCCCATAAGGATTGTTCCATCTTGATCTTAGATCTTTAGGAAATGAATAAAGTTGAGAATTATAAAACAAAACTTTTGACTTGTATCAACGTTTTGACAATTTTAACAAGTTTTGCAGAATGCGCGTGTGTCCTTGAACATGGTGGGCCAATAAAATCCATTTTGAAAGATTTTTGCAGCTGTCTTTTTTGCGAGAAATAACTTCACATGCTTCAGAATGATAAAGTTTAATGACACTACTCACCTCATTGTCAGGAATGAATCTTTAAAATATTTGATCAGGACAATATTTGAATAAGTTAGGGTCATCATAATAAAAGTTCTTCACTTTGTTCAAAAACTTTCCTTTATCTTGGGTACTCCAATCAGCTGTTAAATCTCTTAAAGCAAGAAAATTGATATTTTTATCATACCAAGGCATTAGACTAAGAAAAAGTAAGAATTTATTAGGAAAGTAATCATTAATTAGTGTGATGTCAAATGTTGAATTTATTGTCACTTTTGACAAAAGATCCACATCAATATTTTTAGTGTGTTTTTTATCTGTGATTTCTTCCTCAGAATAAATCATTTGCAAATCTTCAGATTCATCCAACCTACTTTTACTTAAAGTAGATTCAAGTTGATCATAAATTAATTTGTCAATATAATCTACTTCTTGTAAATTATTATCATCTCCAAGTTGTTTGTAAATATTGAAAATATTCATCGCCAATTTCATGTTTCCAAATGATAGCTTCATCAGTCCATTCCTACAATTAATAAATGCATTAGAAGTTGCATGAAAGGGATATCCTAAAATAACAGGAAATGAATTATATGCTTCAACAGGTTTTGTGTCCAAGATAATAAAATCTATAAGATAAATGAATTTATCGATTTGTACTAACACATCTTCGACTATTCCTCTATTACAGATTTATCGGCAAGTAAAAGAGTTATAGAAGTTGGTTTTAACTCACCTAGATTGAGACTTTGAAAAACTATATATAGAAGTAAATTCACACTGGCTTCAAGATCAAGTAAGGCTCTTTCAATTTTATGTTTTCCAATAAAGCAAGAAATTATAAGATAATCAGGGTCTTTATATTTCAAAGCATTATTGTTCTAAAGAATATCACTTGTTCGGCTAAAAAAGCTTTCCTTTTCACATTCAGTTTCCTCTTCACAGTATATAAATCTTTAAAAAATTTAGCATATGAAGGAACCTGTTTAATAGCATCTAACAAAGGTATATTGATTTTTACTTGTTTGAAAGTCTCAAAAATTTCAGAGTTATGATTGATTTTTCTTTGTTTGGTCATGGCATGAGGAAATAGAAGCGCTGGTGGGGAATCAATCTCTTTTTTATAAATTTTAGATTCAACCCCTTCCTTACCCTCAGAGATTGACTCATCATCTTTCTCACAAGGTTCAAGAGTGAGTTTTTCAATATCCTTACCACTACAAAGAGTAGTGACTAATTTGACTTAACCCATGTGTTGGCTTCCAAAACTACTTGTATTTGCATTATATTACCCTTTGGGATTTTGTACAATTTATAATCTGATTGGAACTTCCTTTGTGTGTGGTTTTCAATTTATTGTTATCATTATTTAATCCTTATGTTAATCTTTCATCTCAAAGTTCTCATCAACTTTTTCTTCCTCTTCTTCTTTCTCTTTATTATTATTATTATAATTATTGTTACTGTTGTTGTTGTTATTGTTGTTATTGTTGTTATTGTATTATTGTTATCTATAATTTATATAATTAACCTTCATATGGTTCGACCCTGGTTTTGCCGGGTTATTTATTACTTCGACACTCCTACACTTGGAAGAAGATATCAATCTTTTGGTCTTGTCACCTATCAACCATCACGCTTTCAAAGTCACTGCAACTTCTTTGCTTCTTCTTTCAGGTATGTTCTCTTCACCTCTCACACCATGCATTTTTTGCTTTGTGTTTTGCAATGTTCAAGTGAATTTAATTCACTTGAACAGTAACGTGGTCTCTTTACATGCATTTTACTTTGCTAATTGAGGGAACTGCGCCCCTTTTTGTGTCTAGCCAAGTCGTTTGCTTGGGCAAGTGACCCGACTAAACCTCCTATTTCCTTTTAAAAAAATAATAAAAGAAAGAAAAAGGAATTTATGATTTTCTTGCATATTTATATTAAAGTCTGAATTTTTTTATGTTGTAAAAAAAATATCAATCTCGTATTTAAAATACCCAGTGTTCGACACAATGTGACAAATATATATATATATATATGTTTTCTTGTATGTTGCATATGACCAATTCCCTAACATGTTTTGAATATTTTTATATATAAAAAAAACAAATATTTGAAGTTTTGAACATGTGTTTTTGCCTAGATTTCTTAAACACAACAAAAAAATTATTTTCTTGTATTTTTAGATTTTACAACATGTTTGTGAAACTCCAAAGGGTATTGGTCAATATTCCAAAAAAATACAAAAATCTTATTTTAGAGAGAATTCATCTATTAGTCATCATTAATATTTAGATAAAGAAATCTCAAAGAGATGAATATCCAATCTATCATAACCAAACATCAAGTAACTTACCTTAGATAGAACGTATTAGGGATGCTAATATCTTTTTTTTACGCAACCAGTCCCTTACCTTAGAATCTTTGAAAAACCAATAAGGTTTCCTAGTAATCATAATACTAAGTAATGATTCTCTTAATTGAAAATCATTCAAGGGTCGCCATGACATCATGCTTTGCCGCGAGGGCATGACAAAGACCATGAAATATGTAGAGATCTTGCTTGTTGCATGTACATAGCAACCAAAGCATCACCTTATCAAAAGTCTTGAAAATACCTATATAATTGCATAATGCGAGAATTAGACTAAGAGACAGGAGCTTGCTCAAAAGGACACCAAACACAATAAGAGGTCTTACAATCTATCACAAGATATAGTATATTTATTGAAAAAAAAAAAGAGTAATGTGTTCAAAATAAATTAATAAATTGATCTTATTGCTTCCAACAAAGAAAAGAGGAGTTGATCCCACATATAAGGCCTTGATTATCACTGTTTTCATGAAGGAGGTGACTTCAGTACGAAGGTGAGCGGGTTGAACCCAACTCTTTTGGATAATCCTATGATTACACATATAATTTAAGACTCTTGTGTAATTTGCCCTTACAATCTAAATAGTTGAAAATTATTGGCTACTTAAATCCTTGCCGTAAAAATATGAAAAGCTACTAATGGCCCATAACTGGGAAAACTCATGCACGGAAAAGATCTTTACGCTATGCTCAGACTTATCCAAAAAAGTCATGATAAAGATGGTAATGGTATTGTTAACTTGACATTCCTTCTACAAGGACATCAAAGTGCCAGGCAACATCCACAATAAGCCCAGAGAAATCTACATCATTTAACAGAAAAAGAGGAAAATTATCAATTAGAAGCCTTCCCCACACAATTTGGGCAGCTGGATCACTCTTTTTTATGACAGCAGACTAGAATAAAGGTAGACAATGTGTTTCTCGATCGAAGACTATAATGGTGCCAATATAGATGCATAATATTGCTTCTATGATTGCCAGCCTGGAGATAACTGTTTTCCTTGTGCTTGCTTGCTTGCTTTTTGCCTCCATACACTACTTGATTAAATGTGCTATCCTGTCATACGTATCCACTTACACACAGTTATTTACCACCCAATTTCGTTACAGGATTTTTACCTTCTATTTTGATTATTTTTTTAAAAAAAATCAAACAAATTATAAAATTTTCAAGAAAATGTGTTTTTTATGTAATTGGACTGTTTTTGGGCTTTTCTCTTTTATGATAATCAATAAAGATATTCAGATTGCCATTTAGAGGATCGCCAAAGGAGTCTGGAGATTGCTAAAAACCGAGTAAAATTTGGGAAAAAACATTAAAAACACCCAAGTATAGTTGTTAAATAGCCACCACTAAAAATCTAAACACTGTCAATGTGTATGACTTTAAATTGCCAACTGTTAGTGTTTTTCCACCTCTGGACACAAATAAATTTAATAATTTTATCCATAAAAATTTCTTTTGGTATTTATAATAATATTTCTTCTGTGATTATTTTATTAATAAAATCATGAATGGAAAACATCCACTGAAAAAATGGTCATTGGTAAATTCTGGTTTTTCAATAAGATTGTGGTT
The DNA here is from genome assembly GCA_015708895.1 of Populus ilicifolia. Classification (NCBI taxonomy): domain Eukaryota; kingdom Viridiplantae; phylum Streptophyta; class Magnoliopsida; order Malpighiales; family Salicaceae; genus Populus; species Populus ilicifolia. The sequence goes on along the minus strand of SRLM01001757.1, from coordinate 958 downwards.
AATAAATTTAATAATAGCTTTATAGACAAACCATGCACGATAAAAAAAATTACCCACTTTAGTCTATTGATAATTCCCTCTTTACTATTTAGCATACCACCGACATGAGACATATACGTAATTTTATTAGTGAGTTGCAGTGGTATTTATAATAATTCTCGTTTAACTCTCTAAAATATACTGACTGATTAATTTCATTGGTGAGTTGTATTGGTATTTATTGTAATTCTTCTACAACTCTCTAGGATATACTGATGGAATAATTCTATCAGTAACCCCATTAGTAATAATTTAAAAATATTTTTTAAAAAACAAATTTATTAAAAACATAAAAAATAATTAAAAAATTAAATTAATATAAAATTCAAATATTTAAAAATCAATTATCTTGATATAAAAATCAAATATTTATTATAAATTTATATTTTTAAATACAATGAAACTAGAATAGAGACAACATTGGAGGAGAGGCTAGTCGTTCCTAAGACCATTGGGCCAATAAAGAAATGCACATGTACCACTTATATATGAACCCATATCCATTACCATTCGATAGAATTATTTATACTCCGTAAAGAGTCGTTCATAATTTTTTTTAAGATGAGGTGTCTGTTCTTGTACTCTTTAATCTAACAAGGCTACAAACTCTAAAGACTAAGTGCTCAGGACCAATTGCAAGTCTTCAATAGTTGAAACATTATGGGCAGTTTGCAAGTTCTTAGTCATACTGTTAAAGAGTTCGTATACCTGATTTCTATCGGGTCTACTAGACAATTTTTTTTTTAACAACAAATCTGGATAGATCTTAGGGTAGATCAAAGAATTGTTCTCGTACCTCTCCTTTGGCTAGCTGTTTGACACGACAAAGAGATTGATGTCTTCTCTCAAGTGCAGGAGTGTCGAAGTAATAAATAACCCGGCAAGACTGGGGTCGAACCACAGGGGGGTTATTGTACAA
>SRLM01001755.1:47028-62022 GCA_015708895.1 Populus ilicifolia | reverse complement strand
CTCCTGCACTTGGGAGAAGACATCAATCTCTTTGTCGTGTCATATTACTAGTACTATTATTATTATTATTATTATTATTATTATTATAGTTATTAATATTATTGTTGTTGTCGTTATTGTTCTTGTTATTGTATTATTATTATTATTTATAATTTATATAATTAACCTCCTTGTGGTTCGACCCCGGTCTTGCTGGGTTATTTATTACTTCGACACTTCTGCACTTGGGAGAAGATATCAATCTCTTTGTCGTGTCACCCAATCCATTTATGCATTATTTTTCATGTCCCTCTTCAACTGTTCACATTGCATGTTGCATGCGATGGTGAATTTAACTTGTAACCCCCTTTAGAAAGTCATGTCATAACACGCTAAACAACTCCCTATGGATTGTTTTACCTAACATGAACATCCCTTTATTCAAAGCATTTCATGGATACACACTAGTAGTAGCATAAAATTCATCAAAAACTTTTTTAGCTTCTTCAATATAACCACAAGAATTATAATTATATACCAGCTTTGGAAGCAAAAACTCTTTGTTTTCGAGCCATTTACATATCTTTTTTGTTTTTATTAATGGTTTTGATAAAATACAAGCGATTATAAGGCTGGAGAAAGTGATAAGGATTAAGTGGGATGGCTTGTTAACCATATAGTCTATAATTGTAACTGCTTCTTAACATAACCAAAAGATTGATGTTTTATCTCAAGTGCAGGACTGTCGAAGTAATAAATAATTCAGCAAGACTAGGGTTAAAACATAAAGAGGTTAACTATATAATAATAATAATAATAATAATAATAATAATAAATTAAAGAAGATTTTGAGATGTAAAATTAATATAAAAACCAAACAATGATAAAAACAATTGTCAAGGTTAGAGGATCCACTAATAGTATTTCAAACAAGTATAATATAAACTCTTTTTGTTATTCATCTGGAAACCATACACTAAAGAGGACTTTGAGATGTAAAATTAATGTAAAGATTAAACAATGATAAAAACAATTGTCAAGGTTAGATGATCTACTAATAGTATTTGATTAGTACTTAATAGTGTATTTTTATCAAGGTTTTATATTATCATTTTGCACTTGAAGTATCAATAACTCCTTAACTAAAGTATGTTTTATAATAACAAGTCTGATAATATAAGATACCTTTAATTTATGGTAAATGCTCATTTTAAATACAAGTATTCTCACAATTCAAAAGATTGATTGTTGTGATTAACTATTGGAAGTGAAAGGACAAAGAAAAGGCTAAGCTTAAGAAGGAGATGCCGATTCAATTCAAATTCAAACACTTTTCAATCATTAGATCATATCTAGAGCTATAGATCTTAGATGTAAGATTAATTTATATGGCTGGAAAGATAAGAAATAGGCCTATAACTTTCATACTTATTGAAAGACCTAAATTTTCCATTTTCAAATTGAGAGTTTGGCCACAAAAGAGAATTCAGAATCTATCATGCAATCCAAACCAAACACTGCTTAGAGTTTTGTCTATAACTAGAATTCTAGAAGGCCAAATGACTTGAAATATGGTAGGTGGAAGGAAAAGACAATTTCCAACAACTTTTATGGGAGACCATCTCAAATTTGGATGGTAGAAATGACATTTCATCCAGATAAGAGCATGAGGGCTATCCACCACAGCATTACTTAGTATTGTAGACATATCTCGAGCTGTAGTGCTCCCAATGATCTGAAATTTAGTGGGTGGAAGGAAAATATAATTTTCAACAATTTTTAAGAGGAAGACTTTGTCAAATTCTAATTGCATCAATGTCAATTCATCTAACCAAAATGCTTTAGTGTTGTTGTCCACCAAGTTCACTAATCAATAGTTGGCCACTACATCAATTATCAATTACCAAATAAATACTAAACAAGGCCACGTTCATTTAAGCATCTTGTTTTTCATATCAAGATCATGTTCTTTCTTTCTCTATTTATATTTTTACAATGCTTAAGTTTTGCTTTTATTAATCTCCTGTTCATGCTGTTTATTTCCTTTACTATACTTTGTTAACTTATATCATGTTTATATTCTTATATTGTTTATTTAAGTTTTTCTTCTTAATAATGTCTAGCTAAATTAATTATGTCAAGGTGAAAAGGTTTCATTAATAGTGTTAGGATAAGTATAATATAAACTCAATATGGACTTCAATACTTATATCCTAAATAAGTTGCTATTAACACGTCTCATCTTTTTTATCTTATTAATTCTTAGCACCTTGCTTTTTAAATGATTAATCTAAATTTGTGTTGTATAACAGTTGGCATATCAAATACTTAATTCTTCATAGTCTTCGGTTAACATCGTTATTATGAGAGGAACTTTATTTGTTGTCAATATAAGTTAGCATCATGATCATGCTAATAATTTATTAAAATTTATAAGTATGGTATTATGTAAATAAAATGATTAATATGATCATGTTAATAATTTATTAAAGAGTTTATACTTTACTTATCTCTAATACTATTAGTGTATTATCTAATCTTGATATTTATTTTTATCATTGTATAATCTTATATTAATCTTATATCTTAAAGTCTTCTTTAGCTTATCTTCACCATCATCATCATTATTGATATTGTTGTTGTTGTTATTATTTTTGTTATTATTATTATTATTTATAATTTATATAATTAATTTTTCTATAGTTCGACCTTGATTTTGCTAGGTTATTTATTATTTTGACATTTCTACACTTGAAATAAGACATCAACTCTTTGATCGTGTTAAGTTTTTGTCACCGTTATTGAGGAGGTAAATTCTTGTATAAATTATAATATTTACTTTCTTTTTACTTCTTTTTTTGCATCTAACTTTTGTTTTTTTTTGTTTTGTTTCCTTCTTCTTTTATGTCCTTCCTCCTTTAGAAGTCGAAACGATCTGACTTTTTTACACAAGAAAGCTGAGACAATTTCCTACAACTTTTCATGTTTTCAAGTAGTTCCAATTTTGACGTGAGCAATGATGTTTTGGGTAGACAACAGAAGATAAGGATTGTCACTGAGTCAAGAGTTGGTCACCTACTCATCAATTAGTCATCAAATTAATAGTTCCCAATTTTGGCGTATAAAAGGAGGTATTTGCCATGCATTTAGGCATCTTGATTTCCAGATCAAGATCATGCTTTTGTTTTCTCTCTTTGTATTTTTTGTATTGCTTATGCTTTGCTTTCATTAATATCAAGTTTATGCCTTTCATTTCCTTTCATTTACTCAGGTAACTTTTATCTTATTTATGTTCTTATTTTGTTTATCTATTTTTCTTTCATTCATTATATCTAGCTAAGTTTATTATGTCAATGTGAAAAGGTTACACTAATGGTGTAAGAATAAGTATAGTGTAAACTTAATATGGACTTTAATGTTTGATACTAACATGTTTTGTATTTGTTATCTTGTTCACTCTTTAATACTTTGCTTGTTAAATGACTAATCTTGATTTATGTTGCATAACACTTGGTACAATAAATGCTTGGCACTTTCATAGCTCATATTGTATGGTACAACCGACACCTAAGCTATGAAAGTAACTTGATTTGTTGTTAATATAAGTTATAATGATGAATGATTGACGAGATTTACAAGTGTTAGCATTAGTCAAATAAGATGACTAATGTAATCATGTTAACAATCTATAATCTGATTGGAACCTCCTTTATGTGTGGTTTCCAATTGAGTAATAAGAGTTTATACTATACTTGTGTGACATACCATTAGTGGAACCTCTAGCCTTGATATTTGTTAATATCATTGTTTAATTCTTGCATTGATATTCCATCTCAAAGATCTCATCTTCTTTTTCTTCTTCTCCTTCTTTTTCTTTATTATTAGTATTTTAGTATTATTAGTATTGCTGCTGCTGCTGCTACTACTACTACTACTACTACCATTATTGTTGTTGTTGTCATTTATAATTTATACAATTAACTTCTTTGTGGTTCGACCCCGGTCTTGCCAGGTTATTTATTACTTTGACACTCCTACACTTGCGAGAAGATAACAATCTTTTGGTCGTGTCAACTACGAAAATGAAACCCTATATAAAACCTTTTTTTCATGTAATTTAGATTATGGATGCTATATTTTGAAACATAAAATATTTATTACTTGAAATAATTAGTTGAAATGTTACAATTACAAAATAATTACTTGAAATAATTATTGATCATGTATGATATATTTTGTAACTTGAAATATATATTGGAAATGCCACCACATCACCGACGACCCTAAGGTCGTTGACATTTCATAAAGAGTTCGAAAATAATTACTGAAAATGACAACATATCATCAACGACCACAGTGATGGAGTCCGTCGGCATTTCACAAAGTTCAAAAATAATTACTTGAAATGTCACCACATCACCGACGGGCACACCGTTGAACTTGAGTCCGTCAGCATTTCATAGAGAGTTCGAAAATAATTATTGGAAAAGCCACCACATCACCAACGACAACACCGATGGCTCTAAGGTTGTCAGCATTTCACAGAGAGTTTGAGAATAATTACTCGGAATACCACCACATCACTGACAAACTTACTGACGAACCGCGTGCATTCCAAAGCATTGTGCATTAAATGCATCTCTGACCACGTTACATTGCCGATGAATTTACCAATGGACCACGAAAAATATGGAGGGACATTAAAAATTTTGATGTGAAATTCAAAATTTACCGATAGATTTTTGCACCTCATTGACAGAATAAATTAAAAATAGTAATTAATTTTCTATCCATTGGTTAATCTGTCGATAGAACTAGCATATGATCTTTGGTAAAACTGGCATATAAGTACTCCCAATCGCCTTTTCAGTTCATTTTCTCTCCTCCAAAGTTCTTCACCTTTCTTTTCCTCTCCATTCTTATCTCCCTTCTTCACCAGCTATATCAAGCTTTTTTTGTGGTGAATCTCCATTATTTGAAAAGGTTAGTATTTCTTCTTTTTCATTTAACTTTAATGGTTTTTTTTTCTATTTTTTTGCTATGTTTTTTGTTTTGGTCTATTTTTTGTAATGTATATAAAATCCATAGTTTTTGTTTGCATAATTCATTGCTAAAGTCTAAGTTTTTTTTTGAATTTTTTGAATATTTTTTATTGTTGTTTTGGCATAATTATTGTTAGTTAATTTTGTTGAATATTTATTGCTAATGTTGAATTTATCTTAGGATTAGGAATTGAATATGTTGGAATAGTTATTAATTTTACTTTATTATTACATGATTTGGGTTTAATTTTTTCCATTTATTTTGATTGTTATTCTAGAGTTTTTTTTTAATTTATTATTTTATTGTATTGGCATAATTATTGAATAATTTATGGAATTATAATTTGATATGTTGAATTTACCTTGGGATTAGGAATTGAATATACTGGTATAATTAGTTTAGATTGGGTAAATTGGTTGTGGTTATTGTTAATATGTGCAGGTTTGTGGATTTGAGTTGTATCCAGTATAGGGGAGGTGTCGATTTTTTTTTAACATTTGAATTTAATTATATAATTATTTGTATAAAATTGTGTAGATGCGTAGATCGAAAACTAGAGTTGGTCACTCATGTAAGGTCGTAACTAGTTCGTCTAGCAACAATGAGGATATCTCCTTAGGTGCCTTTGAAGAAGAGGCACCTACACCACCTGCATCATCAACCGATGCTACCTCTTCCAGTGCTACTTCACAATGCAGAGGAGGCATGCTTTCGTAGTGAAATCAATTTACCTACCAGTATGGGGCATAGTGAAAGGATGACCTTTCAATGTAAGTTTGTTAAGGTTTTAGTTTTTTTTAATATATTACAACATAATTTATGAAATAATCATTATTGAATTTATTTCATTTATTTTCAGGTTCACAAAAATTGAAGCCGTCCGAGTAATATCATTGACATTTAAATCATCGATGGAGATTCTATTATTTCAGTGGAGTTAGATATCAAAGCATCCTGAATGGATGCCTCAAATCAATGAATGGTTTAACAAGTTTGACATTGGTATTAATTTATAATTTTTAGCTCATTAATTTAATTGTAAATAAATTATTATTTTTATCTAAACTTGTTTATTTATACATAATACAAATTCTGTTGGGATAATGAGCATAACACTAATGTGAGGAGGGTGTGGGAAAATCACGCAGGAACTAAGTACGATTGAAAACAATACAAGATTTTTTTTAGATAAAAAATTATATTTTAAAATATAATTTTTGGTTGTGTGACATAGATTGCGTGATTTTTGGTATGAAAGAAAAAGAAAAACACAAAAAGTCGCGAGGGATAGGGGTTTCCAAAGCTGGAACGATGTTGTGGTTTGGAGGGATTTCAAACTGATATACATCCTAGAAGATATATGGCCGCACTATATTGAGCACATGATGTATGAGCAGTTCACACGATGGTCACAGTTTGGTACTGGCAACCGGAATCAGCCAATTCATGGCGCAGTGACAACGCATACTAGTAGCTCCGTTATATTTGCTACACATGCAAATTGGATGGTAAGATTAATTTAAATGAAATATATCATTAAATTCAGTTGTTGTTAATATATCTTTTTTCATTATAGGCTGCGTCTCTTGGACATGAGCCTAGCCTGATGGAGCTATTTATGGAGACGTACGAGCAGAGTGATGATCACCAGAAGGAGGTGCAACAGTTCGTTGATAACCATGCTTAACATTTCATGGTATGTTTGTTCAACCATTTCATTTGTAACTTATTATGTTTATTGAATTGGATATGATGATTACTTGTTTTTTTTTTTCCTTCAGGAGACCTATAATAATCAGTTGAGGGAGAGATATGGGAATGATATTTTGAACCATCCAAAATTCGATCCGGATTTGTAGATAAAGGTTGGCTCCTCAGGTGGACTCGATAAAAATTGGGTTTATGAACTCTCCAACACTACAGCTGACAACTTGTGGTCGACCCGTAGTATTTCAACCATTGGGAGCTCCAATCAATATCGAGTTTCAAATCTAAAGAGTTCGATGCCTTGCAGCAACACACGGCTCAAATCATCGAGAAACACGACCACTTATCAACGGAGTACGTGCACCTCAAAACATCTCAAGAGCAACAAAAGCCGGAGTATGAACAACAAAAAACACATTACGAACAACTCCGCGAAATGGTTATGAACATGGCAAATAGTGGAACATGTGCGTCTAATCTTTTCTTGCCATATTACCACCAACCTCCTCCAACATCTCCTCCTCCTCCTCCAGCTCCACCTTTATGTTAATTTGTAATAAACATTATTTAACTTTAAAACTTCATTTAATATTTTTTTTGAAACGTATTCAGTTTGTAATAAATATTATTTAACTTTGTTTTTTTCTTTAATATAAATTTTATTTGCATAATTGATTTGTATTACAATTAATTTACATAGTTTTATATTATATATCCTAAATAATTTTTCAAAAACAAATTTAGAAAAAAACACAATTACATGATTTCATACACTTACCAACCGAAATGTTGATGGAATTACTCCATTGGCATTTAACAATGGATGCCACACTTACCAACTAATTTACAGATGGATATATTCGGTTAGTATTTTATACCCCACCAACCGACTTACCGACAAAAAAATGTTGTTGGTATTTGAAAGTAGCTATCACACTTATCGACTAATTTATAGATAGATATATTCGGTAGGTATTTAATACCTCACCAACTGACTTACTGATGAAAAAACATCGTTCGCATTTGATAGTAACTGCCACACTTACTGATGAATTTATAGACTGATATATTCGGTTGGTATTTCATATACCTCCGACAGCTCTACTAACGGTTAGTTTCTATCAGTAAATCAAGATATCATCGATATATTCAAGCGGGAATCCTTTTTTTTGGCATGCAATTTCTATCTGTAAAACCATCAGCAAATAGTTTTTTTGTTTTTCCGACCGATATAGCGACAGAATGTTGAATCACAGTTGAAAGGTAACCTTATAGATGTAATCTATCGATGATGATGTCGGTAAAAAAATCACTAATGAACTTCTAATCACATACCGATGGAATATTTTTGTCGGTAAAACTGTGAAATCTTGTAGTGATCGAGAATCCAAAGAATGACAATGTTTTCAAGGTAAATGAACATCATTTGAAAGTTTACTTTAACAATGTTTCAGTTGAAAATGACTCTATTGAATTGGGTGATCCTGTATATAAAGATTGATTTTTTTTCTTTTATATCATTTTTATATTTTTTTTAAGTGATTTTTGTTAGCTTCTCTCACCCTAATCAAATGTCGGACAATGGTAGTTCGTGACTTAAGTTTCCCATAATAACTAATATCTGTGTATATATTTGTGCAATTTTTTGAATCTCTCTTCCGATTCTCATTTGAAAATGGACACTACCTCAAAATGCGATTACAAAAATTTACCATGCTAAATGTGCAATATTGAGGTTGTTAATAAATCATGAAATTCCTAAAAATAGTGGCTAGTTGATTGAAGCAAAGGTCCGATTATCAGGTGAGTCCTTTAATTCCTTCATTTCACACATGCCTAGAATAGGTAAAAACATTTTTGTAAAGAAACACCATGTAAAATGACTGAAAGTTTGTCATCAATGTGGCAAATGGACATATAATGCACAATGTCGTTCTTTAGGAATGGTATCTATAAACTGTGAAGATAAAATACAATTCATTAAGGATGACTGAGTAAGGAGTCTTTGGATAATCTTCTATTAACTCTTGAGACGCATCCTAGTGGAGATGTGTATCGTGCAATTCATGATTTATGGCCCTATTTTCATAAAGAACATGATCAACTTAGTCTTGGGAATTTGACTATAAAAGACCCTATTTGCCACTTTTTTTAAAAACTAGATGGGAAGCCTATTCCCAACCCATAGAGGTTGTTTAAGTCATTCTTGGATGTAAAACCAAGGGCAGATGTGAGCCACAATCACAACTACCTGTACATACACATGCTTTTTCAATAAATAAATAAATAAAGAGAGAGTGTGTGTGAGACTCTAGTTGGCTTACATATAGGTGGTATAATTACCTTTTTAATTTCTCATCTATAAAATCCTCTCTTTCTTCCTTTTATTTTTATTCAACCCATACATTTAACAAATATAAAAGTATGTAGAAATGACAAGTTCCTCAAGTCATCACATAAAAAATATTTATATTTTTGGTGGATCTAGTCTTGGTAAAGAAAAGGAGTTTTTAGAATCAGTATATCATCTTAATCAGGTGCTAGTTGAGAGAAAGATTCATTTAGTGTATGGGGGAGGTAGTTTGGGGTTAATAGAAGGTGTTTCAATAGCTGCATTTTTAGAAGGTAGTCAAATTTTAGGGGTCGTCCTCGAAGCTTTAGCACAAAGGGATATCATTAAAAAAACAATTAAAGAGGAACTTCAAGTCTTCACAATGTCTGCTCGAATAAATGCAATATGTTGATGCCTTCATTGTTTTACGAGGTAGTCTAGGCACATTAAAAGAGATCTTTTATATTTTCTCTTGGGTCTAACTACACATTCACCATAAACACATAGGTTTGTTAAATGTTAATGGTTATTATGATAAGTTATTGTCTTTTCTTGATCATGCTATGGGACAGGAATTGCTAACATCTTTTCCATGACAAATCATAATATCTACTGCTACTGCTGAACAATTGATTGACCAACTATAATCTTTCATTCTTGTAATTGATACCTCTATGAGTCGCATAAATTGGTTATCTAAGAAAAGCTATAAAAAGCTTAGAATATATTTGAATCTTCATTTGTAAATTTTTTAATCTTTTATTTTATTATTGTGTTTTGTTATTTCTTATTTTTGTTAATGATAATAAAAATATAGATAAGTTTGGTTTCGTAGCCTCCCTAACCTAAGTAATTAAGCACGAAGTGATGTTTTAACACCGAATAACCTAAAGTCAACTAATTTTAGGAGTTATTGACCCAACGCTTGTTACATGAGTTGAGGAGAAAAGCTTAAGGGAATTAAACATTACACTATCTACATATCATTAGCTGAAAGCTCATTACATGGGTTAAAGATGCATGGTGTTTTAAGTTGTATGTGTATATATTTAAAAAAAAATAGAAAAAAATAATAATGTTAACTCAAGGAAGTTAACCTTAAACATTAGAACAAAAATTTTGTTTTCTTCCAAAAAAACCCCCATAATTATATGTTGATATATTAAGCACAAAAAAAAGTTTATTAATATCTTGGAAGAGGTATTGAGCAGATATATAAATATAATGAAAGTTTATTTATCTGGATAGATTAATGGAAATTGAATGATGAATACATTGCTTTATGGAATTTACAAATTATTTTTCTATTTTAACACTTTGATTACTAGGGACTAGTAATAAGCTGGTTGGGGGGTGTGATTAGTACTTAAAAGTGCATTTTTATTAAGGTTTTATATCATCATTTTGCACTTGAAGTATCAATAACTCCTTAACTAAAGCATGTTTTATAATAACGTATCTAATAATATAAGATACCTTTAATTTATGGTAAATATTTATTTTAAATACAGGCCTGTCATAAAAATAAAATAATTGATTGATGAATTTAAGAACTGAAATTGAAAGGACAAAGAGATGTCAGTGCATTCTAAACCAAAACACTGTTCGGCAATTGAATCATATTTAGAGCTATAGTTATCATATTTAGGTCTACTTTATATGGATGAAAAGGTAAGACATAGGCCTACAACTTTCATATGGAGCCTAAGATCTAAAAAGGTCATTTTCAAGTCCAAATTGTAGCAACAACAAAAAAGTTCGAATTTATCTTCCAGCCCGAACATTGTTCAGTATTTGGCCCATATCTGGAGTTCTAGAAGTTGAAATGAACTGAATGTTTTCCACTAGAAAGTAGACATAATTTTCTAAAACTTTTATATTTTCAAGTGGTTTCAATTTTAACACTATCAATAACGTTTTGGGCAAATAAGAGAAGATAAAGATTGTCACCAAGTCAAGAGTAAGCCACCCACTTATCAATTAGTCATCAAATCAATAGTTCCTAATTTTGGCCTATAAAAGAAGGCATTTGCCATGCATTTAGGCATCTTGTTTTCCAGATCAAGATCATGCTCTTGCTTTCTCTCTTTGTATTTTTTATAATGTTTATGCTTTGCTTTCATTAATATCAAGTTTATGTATTTTTTTAATTTTTCTTTCTTTCATTATGTGTAGCTACGTTTATTACATCAAGGTGAAACGGTTACATTAATGGTGTAAGAATAAGTATAGTGTAAACTTAATATGGACTTTAATGTTTGATACTTACATGTTTTATATTTGTTATCTTGTTCACTCTTTAATACTTTACTTGTTAAATAACTAATCTTGATTTATGTTGTATAACACTTGATACAACAAATGCTTGGCATTTTCATAGCCCATACTGTATGGTATAATCGACACCTGGGTTATGAAAGAAACTTAATTTATTGTTAACATAAGTTATAATCATGAATGCTTGAGGAAATTTACAAGTATTAGCATTAGTCGAATAAGATGGCTATTGTAATCCTATTAACAATTTATAATCTAATTACAACCTCTTTTGTGTGTGGTTTCCAATTGAATAATAAGAGTTTATAGTATACTTGTTTGACATACAATTAGTGGAACCTCTAACCTTGATATTTTTTATTATTATTGTTTAATCCTTGCATTAATATTTCATCTCAAAGTTTTCATGTTTTTCTTCTTCTTCTCTTTCTTTTTCTTTATTATTATTATTATTAGTAATAATAATAGTATTATTATTATTATTATTATTATTGTTGTTATTATTATTGTTGTCGTTATTATTGTTATTATTGTTATTGTTGTTGTATTATTATTTTTTATAATTTATACAATTAACCTCCTTATGATTCGANAATTGCAAAGGCAAAGAGATGATCAAGCTTAGAAAAGAGATGTCGGTGCAATCCAAACCGGAACACTGTTTGGTAATCGGGTCATATCTGGAGCTATATATATTAGATTTAGGTCTACTTTACATGGATGGAAAGGTAAGATATAGGCCTACAACTTTCATATGGAGCCCAAGATCTAAAAAGGCCATTTTCAAGTCCAAATTATTGCAACAACAAAGAAGCCCGAATCTGTCCTCCAGCCCGAGCACTGTTTAGTATTTTGGCCATATCTGGAGTTCTAGAAGTCGAAATGAGCTGACTTTTTTTACACAAGAAAGCTGAGACAATTGCCTAGAACTTTCTTGTTTTCAAGTGGCTCTAATTTTGACATCATCAATGACGTTTTGGGCAGACAAGAGAAGATAAGGATTGTCACCAAGTCAAGGGTTGGCCATCTACTCATCAATTAGTCATCAAATCAATAGTTCCCAATTTTGGCCTATAAAAGGAGGCATTTGCCATGCATTTAGGCATCTTGGTGTCCAGATCAAAATCATGCTCTTGTTTTCTCTCTTTGTATTCTTTAGGCTTTGTTTTCATTAATATCAAGTTTATCCCTTTCATTTCCTTTCCTTTCCTTAGTTAAGTTTTATGTTCTTATTTTGTTTATCCATTTTTCTTTCTTCCATTATGTCTAGCTAAGTTAATTATGTCAAGGTGAAAAGGTTACACTAATGGTGTAAGAATAAGTATGGTATAAACTTAATATGGACTTTAATGTTTAATACTAACATGTTTTATATTTATTATCTTGTTCACTCTTTAATACTTTGCTTGTTAAATGACTAATCTTGATTTATGTTGTATAACAATTGGTACAACAAATGCTTGGCACTTTCATATCTCATATTGTATGGTATAACCGACACCTGAGCTATGAAAGGAACTTGATTTGTTGTTAACATAAGTTATAATCATGAATGCTTGATGAAATTTACAAGTATTAGCATTAATTGAATAAGATGACTAATGTAATCATGTTAACAATCTATAATCTGATTGGAACCTCCTTTATGTGTGGTTTCCAATTGAACAATAAGAGTTTATACTATACTTATTTGACATACCATTAGTGGAACCTCTAACCTTGACACTTGATATTATCACTGTTTAATCCTTACATTAATATTTGATCTCAAAGTTCTCATCATCTTATTCTTCTTTAATATTGTTATTATTATTATTATTATTATTGCTGTTATTACTATTATTGTTGTTATTGTTATTATTGTTATTGTTATATTATTGTTATTTATAATTTATACAATAACCTCCCTGTGGTTCGACCTCGGTCTTGTCGAGTTATTTATTACTTCGACACTCTTGCACTTAGGAGAAGACATCAATCTTTTTGTCGTGTCAAGTTTTAATCTTTTTGCCGGGGAGGTAAGTTTTGTATAAATTATAATTTTTAGTTTATTTTCTCTTTTTACTTTTTCTTGTATATAACTTAGTTTTTTTTCTTTCTTCTTGTTTCTTCTTCTTTTGTTTTCCTTTTCCATTTCCTTTTATTCTATTCCTACACATGCATCAAGTGGTAGACTTTGTAGGGTATTCTCATCATTTTCAGAAAATATGGCTGAAGAAGATAATCAATCACTTCATAATGAGAATAATGAGAATAACCGTGCTAGAACACTTAGAGACCACATGAATCCAACAAGAACAAGTGCACCATCATGCATAGTTTTTCCTCCCGATGCATCTCATTTTAATTTTAAACCAGGCATTATTCAACTTTTACCTTCTTTTCATGGTTTTGAATTGGAAAATCCATACTTGCATTTAAGAGAATTTGAGGAGATCTACAACACATATAATAATCTAAATTGTAGCATGAACACCATCAAATTAAAACCCTCTTTTCCATCCTTTCATTTAGTTATTGTAGCATGAACACCTACAGAGAGAGAGAGAGTCTGAGACTCTAGCTGGCCTATATATAGGTGGTATGATTGCTTTTCTAATTTCTCATCTATAAAACCCTCTTTTCCATCCTTTCATTTCTACTTAGCCCACACATTTAACAACTATTGAAGTGTGTAGAAATGACAAGTTCCTCAAGTCATCACATAAGAAATATTTGTGTTTTGGGTGGATCTAGTCCTGGGAAAGAAAAGGAGTTCTTAGAATCAGCAAATCATCTTGGTCAAGTGTTAGCTGAGAGAAAGATTCATTTAGTATATGGGGGAGGCAGTCTTGGGTTAATGGAAGGTGTGTCAATAGCTATATTTTTAGGAGGTAGTCAAGTTTTGGGGGTCGTCCCCGAAGCTTTAGCACAAAGGGACATCATTGGAAAAACAATTGGAGAGGAACTTCAGGTCTCTACAATGTCAGCTTGAATGAATGCAATGTTTAACCATGCCGATGCCTTCATTACTATACGAGGTGGTCTAGGCACATTGGAAGAGATATTTCATATTTCCTTTTGGGCCCAACTGAACATTCACCATAAACCCATAGGTTTGTTAAATGTTAATGGTTATTATGATAAGTTGTTGTCTTTTCTTGATCATGCTGTGGAACAGGGATTTCTAACATCTTCTGCACGACAAATCATAATCTCTGCTGCTACTGCTGAAGAATTGATTGACCAACTACAATCTTTCGTTCCTGTAATTGATCCTTCAATGAGTCGCATAAATTGGTCAACCAAGGAAAGCCGTAAAAAGCTTAGATTGGATTTGAGCCTTTATTTATGAATCTTTGTGTCTTTTGGTTTTATTATTGTGTTTTGTTATTACTTATATTTGTTTCAGTGTGTTTCAGGTTTGTCAGTGTTCGCTATTTCAGGTGATATCTTCTATACTCTATCTTTTTACCTTTAAACATTGAGGACAATGTCTTCTTTTAGTTGGGGGGAGAGGGTAGTAGTTAAAAAAAAAACTGTGTTTTCTATTTCATAAAGCATGTGCAAAATGATTGTTACTATGATTGTAGAGTAAGGAGAATCTTTTATGACTCTTGAGACGCATCTTAGTAACCATTCGTAACAAGGTCTATCATAATACTTCTTGAAATATT